>JANAVB010031813.1:0-82500 GCA_029216955.1 Iris pallida | reverse complement strand
TACGAAGGCTCGCCAACTTCAAACAAAAGAGAATGAGAACTTGTTGATCTTCTAACACGTGAAGATCGAAATATACAACTCTTTAATACTCTAGCACTTTGGGAGAGGATGACAATGAAAAGCTTGGAAGAGTATTAATGGTGGAGCTCTTGGTTGTTGGAAAATTTATGGAAGAGTTGGTGAGAAAGCTCAGAGAGAGAGAGCTTTCTTTTATAAGAGAACCAAGAGTTGGTGGCATTTAATGCTCTGAATACAGACAGACCGGCATGCCGTCGGTATGCAGCGGCATACCGTCGGTATACCGTCCAAATAGTAACGGTCATATTAATGACCGTTTGAGAGCATTAAATGCGGCCATTAATGCTAGTCAGAGCAATTCGAAAACCAAATATTTGAAACCCGGTATACCGCCGGTATGCCGGAGCATGCCGCCGGTATACCGACAATTGTCACAGCAAGTTTTGAGTTGCTAAAAATGGTATACCGCCGGTATACCGGAGCATGTCGTCGGTATGCCGACAATTTGTCACAGTAACTTTTGGGTTGCTAAAAATGGTATACCGTCGGTATGCCGGAGCATGCCGTCTGTATGCCGACAATTTGTCCCAGCAACTTTCTGGACAAGAAAAGCGGTATACCGTCGGTATGCCGAAGCATGCCGTCGGTATGCCGACTATTTGTCACAGCAACTTTCTGTATGCTAAAAAACGGTATACCGTCGGTATGCCGGAGCATACCGCCGGTATGCCGCTCTGTAGCTATTTGATTTTTGACTTGTTCTTTTTACTGTCATCCGTCCTTAGGTGTTTACAGATATACCTAGAAAAGTACAGACTCGAAGACTCTAAGCAGGAAGACGCCGTCTTATGCAGGGGAACGTCGGTAACTGCTACAGTCTTCAAGGAAGAAGGAGAATGCTCTTGAACGGAAGAACTCCATGTAGTAGATCTTCTGAGAATATTTGAATCTGAAGAACAGAAGACTAAACTACGAAGATGCTGTTAATTACTCAAAATAAAATGTGCCAACAAACTCCCCCATTTTTGATAATTGACAAAATAGAGAGATAGCATCTTCAGGGAGTAGCTCCCCCGTAGGTAGACAGCTCCCCCTCAATACGATTTCTCCCCCTTTGTCACTTAGTCAAAGATGGGGATAATCAATAGAAACAGTGCATAATAAAAAAAAACACGAGTATATAAAGAGAAGCATGCATTAATATATAAAGTAGGAAGTGAATACATGCTGGACACAAACATAGCATACTGAAAACATAAAAGACTCTCCACCATGAGAGCCAAACACTAGAGAAACCCAAAGAGTAAGTCCCCGAAGGACAGCAAACAACTAGTAACAACCACACACCGGTCCCCGAAGGACCACAAAAGACAAAATAAAGACAAACACATAAAAACTAGAAACACTCAAAAGCCGAAACCATCACCAAAGGAAGTCCATCCCTAATCCTCAGCCGGATCATCATCATCATCACCCTGAGCTTGCTGGAAGGCGCCAAAAGGATCAATGCCGTCAGGGTACATAAACCCATAGCATTGGGGTCAGAGAAATGCGGGGCCGTGTACATGGGATCCTGAAGATTAAGATCCAGAAAGGCATCCCGGTCTTGCAGAGTGCGCTGAATAAAATACCCCTGATCGTGGAAACGAGACTGGATCAGGGTGCCAAGTCCACGAGTGTGGGCCCGCATCTGCTCCTCCGCCTGGGCCATCCGTATATCAAAGTGCTGCTGAGTGAGCGGCATAAAACGGCCCGAAGTAGGAGGGGTAGATATGGGAGCAGCAGGAGTGGATGCCGGTTGCTCTTGGAAAGATGAGGCACGGGAAGTAGAGGCGCCAGCAAGGGTACGGAAGACAGCAAGATATGAGGGGACGCCATCCGAGAGCAGAGAGACAGGTCAACATGTTTGGCCTCCATAAGCAGAGTGATAAAAGAGCCATAGTATAGATTCTGCTTCCCCGAAGGCAGGACACGCCGAAATTGCAGAAGAAGAGTCTTCGGGAAGGAGAATCGCCTCCGGGCATAGAGATGATACATGCAGACGAAGGCATCACCGGTGATTGCGTCATAGTTCCCGCCCTTAGAAAATAGAGTGTGGCAGACGATCCGATGGAGCTTGTAGTAAAACGGCTCCAGCTGGACAGAGAGGGCCGGGATGGCAGGAGGGTTGGGACCCTTACAGATGATACGGCAGAATTCGTCGAAAGGTGACGCCGCCGAGGAGTTGAGAGCACCCAAAGATGGTAACGCTTCCCCTTTGTCCGGGATGCCTAAGATGTTCCCCACTTCCCGAGAAGTAAGACGGAAGTGACGGTCATTGACCATAGATTGAATGGCGGATGGATCGTCGTCATCCCCTCTCATGTTGCAATAGAAAAGTCGGACAGCAGCGGGGTAGACCGAAATTTGGCACCGAAGAAGAGAGGAGAGACCGGCATCGTCAAACAAAGCGACGTGACCGGGGAAGAGGTTCCAGTTGATCGCCCGTCCCTTGAACACGTTGTGATGGACGAAGTGCTGGAACCAAAGCTCGGCCGCCAGAGAGTTGGAGAAGACGCGTTGGTCATAGCCGGTAGGTAGCGCCACCGGGACGAAGGGGTTGAACAAGGAGGAGGAGGAAGATCGGGGGGCGCTTAGGGTTAGCCATGTAGAGGGATTTGGTGCTTTGGTGTGGAAGAAGAAGTAGAAGAGAGGAGATGAAAGAAAGAGGGTTTTTTAAAGTAGAGGAGGAAGATGAAGAGATGAGTTTGAAAGGGGGGTAGGAAGGGAACGGTTGTAGAGGAGGATTAAAGTGGGGAGATGAAAAGGTGATGGGAGGAATTAATAAGAGTGGAGTAAAAAGAGGAGAGAAAGGGGGAAGTGATTTGAAGAGTAATAAATAGGAAGGGAGTTGAGGAGATGGGTAGTTAAGAGGGATTTGATGGATGAGAGGAAATAAAGATATGATAAAAAGAATAATGGAAGAGAGATGAAAAAGTGGGCCCGGATCTCAGAGTACGTGTTCTGTCCTCCTCCATTCGGCATACCGGAGGTATGCCGACGTGTACCGACGGTATGCCGAGTTTCGAAACAGAACATAATTCTGCTTCGAAAAACGGCATGCCGCCGGTATACCGTAGTATACCGTAGGTGTATCGGCCGAATAGGACTATGGATCAAAGGACAAAATGCCTAGTTCACGGCAAAGGAAAGAGAAGCGATCTACCGGGAGAGGCTTAGTGAAGATATCGACTAATTGATAGGTAGTATCAATAAATTCAAGACGGATATCTCCTTTTTGCTGATGGTCACGAAGAAAATGGTGTCTAATTTCAATGTGCTTCGTGCGTGAGTGACAAATCGGGTTTTTCGTAAGATTGATAGAGCTAGTGTTATCACATTTAATAGGGGTGCAAGAATAAGAAATGCCATAATCTAAAAGTGTTTGTGACATCCAAAGAATTTGTGCACAACAACAACCAGCCGCAATATACTCTGCCTCAGTGGTTGAAAGAGCAACAGAGTTTTGATTCTTACTAAACCACGATACCAAGGACTTTCTGAGGAATTGACATGTGCCACTAGTGCTTTTGCGGTCAATCTTGCATCCGGTAAAATCCGCATCCGAAAAGCCGTGAAGCTCAAAGGATGAGGATTTCGGATACCAAAGACCCATGTTAATGGTGCCTTTGAGATAACGAAAAATGCACTTAACGGCACTCAAATGTGATTCCTTTGGATTGGCTTGATATCGTGCACATAAGCAAACACTAAACATGATATCCGGACGACTAGCAGTTAAATAGAGTAAGCTACTGATCATACCTCTATACTTACGAATGTCGACCGATGTGCCATCTTCATCACTGTCAAGCTTTGTCGTTGTGGCCATAGGAGTCCTCATTGATTTGGATGAGTCAAGGTCGAAACGCTTGAGGAGGTCCTTTGTATATTTTGTTTGATTGATGAAGGTTCCTTTAGGTCCTTGTTTGATTTGTAATCCCAAAAAGAAGGAGAGTTCACCCATCATACTCATTTCAAACTCTTCCTGCATAACTTTGGCAAATTCTACACAAAGTGTGTTGTTAGTAGAACCAAAAATAATATCATCAACATAAATTTGAACCAATAAGAGAGTCCCATCATGGGATTTAATAAAAAGTGTGGTGTCAACTTTTCCCTTTGAAAAATTGTGAGAAACAAGAAAAGAGCTAAGACGCTCATACCAAGTACGTGGAGCTTGTTTGAGGCCATAAAGGGCTTTATGGAGTTTGAAGACGTGATTAGAAAATTGAAAATCTTCAAAACCGGGAGGTTGTTTAACATAAACTTCCTCTTTAATAATACCATTTAGAAAAGCACTTTTAACATCCATTTGAAATAGCTTAAAGTCATTAAAACAAGCAAAGGCACAAAGCATACGAATAGATTCAAGACGTGCAACCGGAGCATAGGTTTCGTCGTAGTCAATGCCTTCCTCTTGGTTATAGCCTTGAGCAACCAATCGGGCTTTGTTACGAGTCACTAACCCATCTTCATTAAGTTTGTTGCGAAACACCCATTTAGTTCCAATAATGGGGTGATTGCTAGGTTTTGGGACAAGTTCTCAAACCTTGCTTCGCTCAAATTGATTTAGCTCCTCTTGCATAGCTATCATCCAAAATTCATCAAGAAAAGCATCATTAACATTTTTAGGCTCTATTTGAGAGATAAAAGCCACATTGGCACAAAGATCACGAGTGGCGGATCTTGTGCTAACACTTTAGGAAGGATCCCCAATGATAAGCTCCTTAGGATGATTGGTGACAAATCTCCATTCTCTTGGGAGATCCTTTGAAGGAGGCTCGAGAGGAGGAGACTCTTTAGATGGGGTCACAACTTCATTGTTAGATGAAGAGGGACGATCCTCAATAGAGGAGTTCTCCAACCCAAACGAGATGTCATCAATATCCTCGGAAGAGGAGAATATAGAAGAGTTGAGTTCATTAAAAGAGACATTGATTGACTCTTCGACAACAAGACTTCTTTTGTTAAAAACACGAAAACCTTTACTATGAGTAGAGTATCCAAGAAATATTCCTTCATAGGCTTTTTCTTCAAACTTGCCTAAGTTATCCTTGGTATTCAAAATAAAACAATTACAACCAAAAACTTTGAAATATTCAATAGAAGGAATTTTGTTGAACCAAAGCTCATAAGGAGTCTTCTTAGTAATAGGTCTAATTAAGACTCTATTAATAACATGACACGCCGTATTAACGGCTTCCGTCCAAAAATATTGGGGGAGCTTATATTGGTTTAACATAACCCGGGCCATATCGCCAAGGGTTCTATTCTTTCTCTCCACAACACCATTTTGTTGAGGAGTACGAGGACAAGCAAAATCATATCCAAAACCATTCTTTTCACAAAATCTTTTGAAATCAACATTATCAAATTCTCCTCCATGATCACTCCTAATTTTGTTGATAGAAAAACCTTTCTCATTTTGAACACGTTTACGAAAAGCAACAAATTTACAAAAAGTATCACTTTTGCAAGCAAAAAAAATAACCCAAGTAAATCTCGAAAAATCATCAACTAAAACAAAAGCATAAAGTTTGCCACCAAGGCTAGCTACTCTACTAGGCCCGAAAAGATCTATATGAATGAGTTGAAGGGGTCTAGTGGTACTCACAGAGTTGATGGATTTGAAGGATGCTTGGTCAACTTACTTTTCTCGCATTCTTCACATACCATATCCTTTTTGAAAGGGATACTAGGAAGTCCTCGTACCAGCTTCTTGGAGGCGAGGCGAGAGATGGTATCCATGTTGGCGTGTCCAAGCCTCATGTGCCAAAGCCAACTCTCATCGTTCTTTGCAACTAGGCACCTGTCATTGTTAGTACCTTCAACAAGATAAAGAACGTAAATATTGTTTTCTCTAATGCCTTCATACACAATAGTTCCATTGGAGCTATCGGTAATGTAGCATTTGAGTTTAACAAACTTGATATCATAGCCATTATCGGTAAGATGGCTAATACTAAGGAGATTATGCTTGAGATTAGTAACAAGACATACATTATTAATACAAGGATAAGGAGGAGAACCGATATTACCATTTCCAATAATATAACCTTTAAGATTGTTACCGAAGGAGACGTGTCCTTCTTTCTTCATCGATAGCGTTGTAAAAAGTGAAGCATCACCGGTCATGTGCCGTGAACAACCGCTATCGAAAATCCACTTGCTTCTAGCATGAGAAGGATTCGTCACCTACAACATAAGTTGAAGATGAACATTTTGGTACCCATGATCTTATGGGTCCATGAGTGTTAGTCTTAGGAACCCACTTAAGAACTCTCATGTCAACTTGTTTTCTTGTATAACAAAAGTTTGAAGTGTGACCGACCAAACCACAATAATTGCACATCAAAGAAGATTTAGAAGAAGAAGTGTGAGTGTTGTGCATATGTGAGTTTCTAGTGTGAGAAGTTCTACCATGAGTGTTATGATGATAGTAAAAAGCATGATGAGAGGTGTTCTTCTTAACAAAAGGTCCTTTTCTTGTGTTAGAAAAGGAGTTGTGTGTAGTATTCATGTAATGGTTATGCCAAGCATTGTGATGAGTGTGAGGGTGTCTTGGAGCATGCATGTGAGTGGTATTCTTATTACCTAAATTCTTACTTCGTGTAAGAAGATCATTATACTTAATAGAAGTGGAATATTCTCTTCTATTAGCATCTTGACATTTATGCATGACAAATTCATAAGAGCTTCTCATGGATTGAATCGCATCATCCTTTTTCTTGATGGTGTAAAGATATTCTTGAAATTTGAGTCGCAAAGACCCTATTTCATCCATGTCGAAAATAGGAGATTTTCCCTTCACATCAATAATGATACTAGAGAACCTCTCTACTTCAAGTTGAAGAGCCTCAACCTCCTTAAGAGATTTCTTGTATTTATTCCGAACACCTTTGTGTTCTTCATGTAACTCAAGAATGGCTTTCTCTAAATCATCATAGGTAAGAGTGTTTAAGAAAAAATCATCAAGTACCTCATCGGTTGCCATGAGACAGACGTTGGCATTGTGTTTGCACTCCTTATCGTTGTCGGAGTCGCTCGCGTCGCTTTCACACCAAATGCTAGTGTTTGCGAACTTTCTGGAGGACGAGCTTCCCTTGCTAGGCTTCTCGTACTTGCTTGAGTCTTTTCGTATCATCGGACAATCCCTCTTGATGTGTCCGGGTCTTCTGCATTGATAGCACGTCGGGTCTTCTTTATTGTCCCGTCTAGAGCGGTTGGCCTTGTTGAACTTTAAGAACTTCCGGAAGTGCTTAGCTGTGAGAGCTATTTCTTCATCATCGTCCGACTCATTGTCGTCGGAGCTATCCTTGGAGTAGGACCTTGATGCTTTGAGAGCAAGAGTCTTCTCCTTCTCTTTGGTCTTCTCCTTCTCCTTCTCTTGAATGGAGGATTCCTCTTGATCCTTCATGTCAAGCTCGTGAGTCATTAGCTTACCCATGAGGGTCTCTAGGTTCATGACGGTTAGATTGTTCCCCTCAATGATTGCGGTAGCTTTAGGACTCCAAGCTTTCGTCAATCCTCTAAGAATCTTCCTTATCTTTTCATGAGCGAGATATTCCTTTCCAAGAGAAGAGAGAGGGTTAATGATGTCACCAAAACGAGGTAAACATGCTAGCAATAGATTTATCATGCTTCATTTTAAAAGACTCATATTCTTGCGTGAGTCTACTGATCTTGGATTCCTTCACTTGTGAAGTTCCCTCGTGTGTGACTTCAAGTAACTTCCAAATCTTATTGGAAGTCTTGCAAGTAGAGATTCGGTTGAATTCACTACTGTCGAGAGCACAGTAAAGAGCATTCATTGCCTTGGCATCTCGACAAGCAAGCTTCTTCATGTTTTCAGCAAGTGTCTCCCGAAGGGTGTTAGAAGCAATATCCTCAATAGCTCTGGAAGGAGTAGGAAGGCTATTTATCACGCAATCCCATAAATCGAAATCTATGGACTTTAGATAAATGCCCATCCTAATCTTCCAGTAGTTATAGTTGGTACCATCAAATAGGGGAGGCCTATTTGTGGAGTGTCCCTCATTGTGAAACGTGTTGATGCTAGGGTTAGAGGCCATGGATCACTCAAGGGTGTAAATCCAAATCAAGAGAACGAAGCTCTGATACCAATTGTAGAACCCTAGAGGGGGGGTGAATAGGGTAATTAAAAAATAACTACAACAATTGATGCAATAAAGACAATTGAAAGTAAAGAGTTGAAAGATCAAACGCAAATGCAAGGATGTATCCTGGTATCCTCTTTTGAGGCAGTCCAGTCCCGGAACTCTCTCCGGCTTTAATCCACTATTTAACCAAATAGTACACACGAGTTTGGATCCGAAGAACTCGCCAACTTCAACACGAGTTTGGATCCGAAGACTCGCCAACTTCTACACACGAGTTTTCTTACGAAGGCTCGCCAACTTCAAACAAAAGAGAATGAGAACTTGTTGATCTTCTAACACGTGAAGATCGAAATGTACAACTCTTTAATACTCTAGCACTTTGGGAAAGGATGACAATGAAAAGCTTGAAAGAGTATTAATGGTGGAGCTCTTGGTTGTTGGAAAATTTATGGAAGAGTTGGTGAGAAAGCACAAGAGAGAGAGAGAGAGAGCTTTCTTTTATAAGAGAACCAAGAGTTGGTGGCATTTAATGCTCTGAATACAGACAGACCGGCATGCCGTCGGTATGCAGCGGCATACCGTCGGTATACCGTCCAAATAGTTACGGTCATATTAATGACCGTTTGAGAGCATTAAATGCGGCCATTAATGCTAGTCAGAGCAATTCGAAAACCAAATATTTGAAACCCGGTATACCGCCGGTATGCCGGAGCATGCCGCCGGTATGCCGACAATTGTCACAGCAAGTTTTGAGTTGCTAAAAATGGTATACCGCCGGTATGCCGGAGCATGCCGTCGGTATGCCGACAATTTGTCACAGCAACTTTTGGGTTGCTAAAAACGGTATACCGTCGGTATGCCGGAGCATGCCGTCGGTATGCCGACAATTTGTCCCAGCAACTTTCTGGACAAGAAAAGCGGTATACCGTCGGTATACCGAAGCATGCCGTCGGTATGCCGACTATTTGTCACAGCAACTTTCTGTATGCTAAAAACGGTATACCGCCGGTATGCCGGAGCATACCGCCGGTATGCCGCACTGTAGCTATTTGATTTTTGACTTGTTCTTTTTACTGTCATCCGTCCTTAGGTGTTTACAGATATACCTAGACCACTACAGACTCGAAGACTCTAAGCAGGAAGACGCCGTCTTATGCAGGGAACGCCGGTAACTGCTACAGTCTTCAAGGAAGAAGGAGAATGCTCTTGAACGGAAGAACTCCATGTAGTAGATCTTCTGAGAATATTTGAATCTGAAGAACAGAAGACTAAACTACGAAGATGCTGTTAATTACTCAAAATAAAATGTGCCAACAGGGTGATCGAGGTAGAAGATAGAGTCAAGTGTCCTCCTGTGAAATATGGGTATAGCTTGGTTAAGCACAATAATTAGTCACTGCAATGTCTATAGTAAATCCTATAATTTAGCTATCAACCACAGTCCTCTGGTCAACATCCTTATTACCAATCTATAAAGACTAGCCATATTTCTAAATAAAAATATGTATATATACACTAATAAGAAAGTAAAATATTTTCTTTTAAGAAATAAATTAGAATTTAGAAATAGTTTAATTAGATAATTTAATTATTGAAAATATACTTTTATTAGCCAAATATTTAGATGCTAGTCTAATATATATTAATAAGTAATATTTGGTAGAAAATAATACTAGTAATATGTCATAATTATAGCAAATTATTTAAGACAGTCATTGCCAAAATATTACTAAAGTCTCATCACAACTTGTCTTGGCTAAGCCCAATTAAGCTCATAATTAGCTAAACTACTCTATAACTCTGGCCTGTTAAGCATGCCCCAACGATAGAATCCAACTCCTCTGTTATAGCAGATTAGAGAAACAAGAGCATTCAAATTGAAGGCTAAAACAAAGGTTCGAAAAAAAATATAACATTTCCAAAATCAAGTGTTCAAATAACCCTCAAACCAACTGTCCTGCCAAATGCTCACACAAAGACTACTCTGCTACATAGCCTTCCAAAACCATACACCAAATCAATAGATAAGAATAGTATTTATACAAGTCCAACGATAAAATAGAATTATTATACAAACCGAATCAAAATCAAATAAAACTAATACAAATTACCATGGCCAACTCAGAAGGATCCTGCCCTATGCTATTCCTTCCCGCTGATTCGAAGCCAACCATCAATAAATCAACTCTCCCACCCAAGCTATATTCCCAAACCAGCAAGTATGGTACTAACAGCTTCACCAACACACTCATAAGCTATGAAGTTCACCTAGCCAACCCATTTGAATCCAATGACTATCCTTCCCATTTGAAACCCAGAATTTAGAAGAAGGTACAGGAGTAACTCAATCCAGACTTCATAATTAATTCCAACAAAATATTTACAAGAAATTAGACAAGAACTATATGTAACTACAGAATCAAACAATAATTTACTGCTGGCCTAATCCCAGAAATGAGAAATTATACAACAAAGTTTAAATCAAATGAATAAAAATTTACACAACAGTTAGTAGTTTGAATAGGCAAGGCCCTGCCGACCCTCATTCCGGACATGCACACACACCAGGACATGATCCACACTTGGACAAGGCTACTCGACTGAACACAAATGAACTGGCAACCGCGGACACAACTGCACCCGGACACGCACACACATCAACTCAACTGATCATGGCCAACACCACATATACTCAAATTCGATACGGAAACTTGCAATTAAGAAGAAAATAGCATAATACCTGAAAGAGAATTTGATAAGATCCAAGACGCGTCCAACTGAGCAGGACACGATCCGATGTATCCACTACTGCTATCTCAACCAAACCAAATCATGCACCTATGAAACATTACGACAAACAGGAAAAATGTATAAACAAAGAGTTATGATTCAAAACGATTCGCAGGATTCTTTCGAATTTGATAACAGGAGTTCAAGAACATTCAATTACGTACTTACTCAATGGAAGACACGTCAACTCGACAAATCGATCAAGAACAATAGATCGATCAATACAACAAGAACAGATAAAAAGAATGGAGGAGACTTACGGAGAAGATGATAAATCCTCGATTGCAGCGGTGGACTGTCCGTCGAGCTCATCGTCGTCATCGTCGTCAAAGCTTGTCCCGATGATCCTCCGTACGTTGTCACCAGAGAGGAACACCGCCTGTCGTCGTCGCTGTCTCTAGCCACCGCAGGGAATCGTGCACAGTCGAGCGCCAGAGTCAGAGATGAACGTCGTACGCCTCCTGACGTCGGAGAACCGATCGGCCACTCCGCCGCTTGCCGCTGGAACACCCGCCGAGAACAGTTGCCCAGGCGTTGGAAACTTCACCCTCGCCATCGATATCACCGAGGAAGCCTGCGTCCACCGTCATCGCTGATGGATCGGTCGTCGGAGGGTACGCACCTAGTCACCGCCGTCGCCGGACAGTAGGGTTAGGTTGGAGTGATTGAGAAATGAGGAAAAGGGGATCTGAAAAAAAAGGGCTGAGCTGATGAAGAGAATGGGGATTTCTCTCTCCAGCTCCCCTATATAAAATATTCAATATTTACACCCCCCCCCCCCCGAAATGGTCTTTAGGCAAGAAAACCCTCCCCCTTTTCACTATTTGCAGGTTTATACAAAATTTAATAAAAATGTTAAAGATTATGATGATTTAGAAAGAGTGGGGACCACAATTAGTTTGTTTTAACAAAATTTTTTTTGAAATCTGCTCTAATTCAATTCCCTCCAAAAATAATTATAAAACTTATTATTTAAAAATCAATTAAATCATTAATCAGAATATTAAATTTAGAATTTTGAAAATACTGGAAAAGTAGAGTGACAATTCGAAATAGATTTGATGGCCTGGATTTGGGTTTTATTTCAATGGTAACTGATTTTTTCCTGAAATCTGAGATTAAATGTAGTGTTGCACCTGAGAAAAAACCTTTTCTACTACTGTCCATTTTCACCCTACTCTAAATACCTGTACCTATGATACACTGCTGTCCCCTTCACTTGGACACCCTTACCTATACACTTGTATAGCATGCTAGCATACACAGATAGCTGAACCCTCACACACACACCCCAGTCCCTCTTCTTCCCTCTTATATATATATATATATATATATATATATATATATATATATATATATATATATACATATATATGTCTGTGTGTGTGTGTGTGTGTGTGTGTGTGTGTGTGTGTGTGTGTGTGTGTGTGTGTGTAATGATGTATGAATTGTATGAATATATGATATGTAAATATATACATGACATAATATGGTATGTTACTTTAGACTTATAGGTATGTATACTTGTGTATAGACAATATGGATATGGGATACTAGATGTGTATATATATATATCTATATAAATGATTTGATTTGTATAAATATGTATACATTGATTGTAGGTATGATATCTAATTGAACAAAAATCTGAGAATGAGGTGAATGAAATGCAAGATTAAAATGTATATATGAATGTATATATATGTGGTATATAGGTTAGCTTGATTCTGTATAATATAATATGTATTATATATGGTGAGTTGTATGTTTAGGCTATAGGCTTGATATATATATATATATATATATATATATATATATATATATATATATATATATATATATATATGGTATAGGCGATACGGTATCCTAGGGTATCCTAGATATACTAGCCTATGGTTAGTTATGAGATAGCCCTATAGAGATTGACCTAGATGTTGACCCAATAGGCTTAGTTGACCTGGTTTAACTAGTATAGTTGACTAGAGTTGACCAAGAGTTGACTTTAGTCTAGAATGACCTAGAAATGACTAACCTAGACTAGTTGACCATGGTTGACCAAACCCTAACTAGTTTGATCTAGTTTGACTATAGTTGACCTAGTCTTACTGTATGGTTGATCAGAGTTGACCGAGAGTTGATTTTGGCCTAGATTGACCTAGAATCATATAGAATGTATTACAAACTTTATTTTTACCATTGTGGATACATCATGACTTGTGTTGCACTAAATATGAGTCAGATACCTCGATTCGGACAGTATATTCTTACAGACATTCAGATCGCAGGCGAGTACATTCTCTAATCGTTTCATACTTGTCAGGATTTATATTCTTGCTCTAGATTACTTTACTTGATGTTGTCACGATATCATCACGGATTGGTACTATATGGATCTTTTCATGGGATGTTATTCCCCTTAGTGGGCACATCGAATATTTCATGTCATGTATTTCATGTACATCATGTATTCCTTGCTCTTGTGTTATTTATGTATTCTTATGTTCTCTCATGTGCTTTCATGTACGCTCATGTACTTTCATGTGCACTCATATACGTTCATGTTTCCTCATGTGCTTCATGTGTAACCAAAATATCATGTTCGTAACGTAACTTGACTGGATCCTTATGTATTGATTGTGGGTAGGGGTGAGTATAAATGGTCATGTGATCTAGCCATAATGTTCACTCTATTACTTTTTATGTGTTTATCATGTACAACACAGCCTTCTTGGCTAGTGTCCTTCATGTACACCCATGTTATATCATGTTCAACCCAAGCCAATTACATGCCATCTCGTACATTAAATCACTAGTCACTTACAGTTCTTACTTATCATGTATATATTTTCAGTTATCAAATATCTCTCATGTTTTTATGTACATCTTCTTACAACGTTTCATGTATCTTACTATATTGCTTGCTTTATATTTTCTGCCATGATATGAATTGCGTGAGATGTATTATACTCGTTCCTGTCCTGACTGGACCTGTTGAAAATATTACAGAGGATGAGGAGGAGTTCTACCCTACCTACTACGGAGCAGGCTTGGATGACACTTGCAACCTGGACCCCCAGGAGGTTCAAGCAGCTGCTGAGGATCCTACCATTGCCTAGAGTAGATAGTTAGACTGTTATTTCCTTTCTTCATGTCATTTGTTGTTTATTGTTTCAGAGTTGTATTATATTTGAGATGTTGCGACTTGTGGTTGTTAACTTGGATTTATTTATCTTCTGTTTGTACCTCATTTTTGAGGATTTCATTATCTATCATATCGTGTTATTTCCATCTTTATACTTGTGATTGAGTTATACCTTCTATGACGTTTGGAGAGTATATCATATTGTGGTTAGTTGAGATCATGACCTAGAACAACATTCTACCATCGACACTGTGGCATAGGCTGGACGTACCCACTTCTCATGCCCCTACACTGGTGCGGGTTGTGACAAATTGAAGGAGGTATCACAATCTCAGAAGATGATAACTCTTACAATAGAACTTAAGGTTAATAAAACTAAACAACTACACAAATATGAAAACTGCTACAAATAAATAGGACTGCAGACAGTGAGGTAGTCCTTAGAATAAATAAGACTGCAGCCATCATGGCAGTCCACTGTCTTGACAGGACTGCTACTGAGTTGATAGTCCTATTTTAGAACTCGACTGTCAACTGTGTGGCAGTCCTTTATAGACAATGGGCTGCCATGGTGGCTGCAGTCCTCTGTGTCACAGACCCAACTTTTATCCGACAAAAAGTTAAAATTTAATTACCAAGAGTGCTTTCGAAGCACCGATGTGTTCTTCGGATGTTGCGGGACGAGAGTCTATTACATTTGATGACCCGGGTTCTTCTATGTTCATTTTTTCTATATTAAACACATATAATTTAATATTTATATGTATAATTAATGTTGGAAACTCTAAACATATATTAATTCGATGACATACCAAATGACGGTAGAAGTCGATGAAACTATTATAAGAATTTTCACCCACAATCTTCACAAAATATAGGTTGGGGAATTAAATTTGGGGTAGGGTTTAATTCTATGACCTAGAAATGTTGATATAGAAGAAAAGAGTAGAGGGAGAGAAGAAAAGAGTAGAGGGAGAGAGGAAAAGAAAAAAAAAAGTTGGTATGTATACTTTTTTGTGGGCTAGCCCCAAGCAAAGAAATTGAATGACAAACTTATAATTTTTTGAAAAAAATTTGGACTAGTCCCAAGTAAAAAGTAATGTGCCCTTAGAATTAGCCATTTTTTTGTTTGAGGTCAATATAATTTTTTCTCTCAAATTTTTTCTCCTTTTTTTTCTCCCATTTCCAAACCTGGAAATTGCTGAGAAATCCAATTTTGAGGTTGGTTTGTATGAAAAATCCATCCGCTGATGGGTTTTATGAAATATCCAGAATTATATATTTCAATGTTAAATATTCCAAGATTCCCTTCAAATGCTCTGTATTTACAAAATTACCATCTTTATAATACCATAACTACCCTTCGCACAAACTCATATTTGGATTGCGATTTTCGTCTTCTTCTTCTTTACGAGAGATCTGAATTTATTGCTCTCATCTTCAGCAGAGATTGCAAAGATCGTTCGTAGTTCACTGTGCTTTTCTTCAGTCGAACTCTATCATTGCTCATCATCATCATCATCATCACCATCATCATGGAGAGATTTGAAGTTTTTCGGCAATTAGGTCAATGTGGAGAGAAGATCTTCTTCTTCTTTTCCATAAGAGTTAACATCGTTCTGAAAGAAGAACGAAAACTCTTGAATTTTTGTTCCTGACAAATTTTATCACAAAAAACAAAAAAATAGGTTTTAGGTTTCTGTCGACTGTTCTTCATCATTCTCCGTGTTAAAATTATGGAGAATGACCATTCTCTGTGCTAAAATCACAAAGAATGGCCTTATCCATGTCAAAATGACGGAGAATGGTCATTCTCTGTGTTAAAATGACGGAGAATGGTAATTTCGGGTCGAAACGATATCCGCCGTTGGACCCGCTTTGCACCGAAATACGTGCCAAAGTCAATGGTCTCTAAAGTCGTAAAACTACATGTCTACGGATTCAGTTTGAGGAGAGAAACTCAACGGTATGTCAAGTTATGGATTCCGATGAGCCGCATACAAAATTGTCCGTTTGAGTGGGTCGCGGGCCCGCCAAAAAGGGGTTCCGATTCGACCTTCTCAGAATCGAACCAAACTTGGCACACAGGACCAGAATTTCGATTCGGACCTGTTGGTGCAAGTTTTGTCTCAAATCAACGACTGTATACAAAGTTAGGGCAAAGTTTGCAAATTGGCGATACGGGGGTATCTCGACGGATACGGACTGATTTCGTCGCGCACACACGACGAAACTGAGTTCCGTCAGTTCCCACACGTCGGCAACGTCCATACGCGCCTTTCGATGCATATAGCATGCGACCACGTCGCCCGGTTTGTCGGGGCATACGCCGTATCGAGAAAAAATTCAGAAATTTTATATAAATTAATACAGGTTTTCCTCCAACTTCAACATCAATTTACTTTTTACACGTTAATTGAAACGACGATCCAGAAGATGCATTACGATCTTGGTTATGTTGTATTTTACTGTTTTCAATTAGTTTCTACAAATCTTTAATGCACAGCAAGAAAATTGGCCGACAATTTGTCGTTTTAAAACAGTTTTTAGTATTACAGAAAACAGGTTTTTCTTCAACTTCGTCTCGATTTTTCGAGCAAGTCGATGGGTTGTTTCGAAATCCACCTGAAGGATCTCGAAGAGGGTCAAGTCTACTTTCCAAAAATCTTACAGATCAAAAATTGGTGCTACGAGTAAAAAGTTACGTCGTCAGAAAATAAGGTACCTTGAGTGGAAAATTTGTTTCGTAGATGACGAGGGACTGACTTCCGATTGCTCCGTTCGTCGTGCACACAACTCCGTCGCTGGTGAAACAAACTCGTAGGCGAAGAGGGTATGTTCTGCCGCAATTTTTGTTTTGGAAGTCTAGGATTTTGAGGTCTATGGAGAAAGTTATATATAAAACAAATTAGGTGAAAACCTAATACTACTATTATTACTAATACTAATAAACCAATGGCCCACTCACGAAAATTTGCGGGGCTTGCTGCTGTACGCAGCAATAGGAGTAAGCATATAACGATTGAAAACCGAACCGAACCGAACCGAAATATGACAAATGGTTCGGCTTTTCGGTTATCGGTTCGATTTTCAGTTTGGAAATTTAAAATTTTAAAATAACGGTTCGGTTTTCGGTTCTTGATCGGATAACCGAACCGAACCGAAAACCGATTTAGATTTAATAATTTATCAAACTATCCTCAATCTACATAACTAATATTTTGTAACCCTTAGCCGAGGGCACTCTCCTTTTATTCTCTGTCGGTACTTTTTTGAGCACTCTCTCTCTCTCCTCTCTACCCTCAATCTAATATATACTGATATTTTTCACACTATGTAATATATAATTCATTAATACAATAATACCATATTTTAAAATAAATTGTTATTTAAATAGGCATATTTTGCTAAAAAAATGAAGGTCCGGCACATTGGCCCATGAAACGAACCGACCGAAAACCGAACCGAATTAATTCGGTTCGGTTTTGTTCGGTTTTTATAAAAACGGTTCGGTTTTCGGTTTTGAGAAGTACGATTTACGGTTATTTCGGTTTTCATATATACGTTTCGTTTGAACCGAACCGAACCGTTGCTCACCCCTACGCAGCAGCATGGAGAGGGGTGGAGCCCGCCCCTTTAAGGGGGTGGTTTGACTTTTTCTTTTCTTTTTTTTCTTTTACTTTTCATTTTTTTTCTTTTCATTTCTTTTTTTAGAAATTCTTTTTTTTCTTTTTTAAAAAACTATTTTCTATTTTTCTATTATTACTCTATTTAAATATCTAAATTCTATTTTATTTATTATTTCTAATTATAAAACTCTTTTCAATAATTCAATAATTTAGATATAATTATATACACATATATTTCCACATATATGTATATATAAATATATACATCTTAATAAATCCACACTTACACCCATACATATATACACATAAATATAAATATAAACTTACACCCATACTTTGTTTACACTCCTAATATTATGCATACATGTATTTTAGCACAAATTTCTACACAAAACTAAATTTAAATAATTTATTAAATTAGGGGGTTTGTCACACCCGCAACCTGAAGAGGGGCACGAGCACGTGGTTACGTCCAGCCTACGCCGCAGAATCGGCGGTAGAACGCTGTATATAGGGTCTGTAAATACTACGACTAAAACAGATAAAGGTACCTGTACAGTATACACTCCGAATGGAGGTGACATAGCAATACAGTCTCAATCACAAAGTAAAACTAAGGTAGATAGTACGGAAAGGAAATATGATAGATGAAAGCAGGAAATAAGTTCAAGATCTACACAAGCCCAAAGCTATACACAACACCACAGAGTCACAGAAATATAATATAAAGATCTACAGTTTGAAAAGTACTAGCTTGCTCGCAGGCCAGGCAAACCTAACTAAGCTACACAACTCTGGGTGAGCAAAGTCTAGTGGCTCTACTAACAAACCACGGTCCAGGTCTACTCCATCTGACTCGACCCCATAATAGGTTGGGCAATCTGCCTGAGAATCATCTGTAATATATCAACGGTATCCTGTCAGGAAATGAGCAAGTACAAACACGAACAGCAGTTCCATATGAATTGACAAATTCTATAAGAGCCAATATAATAAATATAAGACAAAATCAACAGGAAATTATATCAAGATGTGAGAACTGAATAGGACGAAATATATATATATATATATATATATATATATATAAGACGACTTGGGGACTATTCGGAAGCCGAGTTACAACCCTTAAACCAAACAAGGACCGGGGTTGTAACCCTTCTCCAGAACAGAACTTAGCCTCCTACGATAATAAATATAAAAGGTGCCTTAAATTATTAGTGCGTTATGTGATCGGCTTGGGAAAACATGTTCAGGCTTTCCATCTGACCGCTACGAACAAGTAACAAGTGTGAAGTAACAAGTGTGAAGAATAAGGCCGGTCACCATGGAAAGTTATGAACAAGTAGCTATGGACAAATGACGAGTACAAGTGTGAAGAACAAGGGGATTTTGATCACACAACCACTAATAACTCCCAACCCCGAGTAGTATAAAGGATCCAGACATAACACGTCATGACACGGGATTCAAAAGCAGGTGATCAGCCCACTCCCAAGTCCATGTCTATACAAGTACAAGTAACAAGTCAAGTCTTGTACCAATATACCAAGTAATCCGGGAACAATATCTCATGACAGGATCCGACATATACTAGTCCGTGAACTATCGTATCTAGAAATCAAGTAGACACTACAACTGAATCGGATATAGCAGATATCAAGACAATAAAAACTATCAGTGAATATACTCGCCTGTGGTCCTGAGCTGATAAAGTGAACAGAAGCTCAGAGTAATCACAGACCTAAAAAGATACTATATGTCAAAACATGGTTTAATAATGAAAGAAAAGCTAATCTAGTCATGATATGCAAGTCTAAGTCAAAACTAGGTCAAACCAAGTCACACCAAGCTAAACTAGGTCATACTGAGCCAAACTAGGTCACACTAGGACAACCAAGGTCAAACAAGGTCACAGGAAGTCAATCCAAGTCAAACTAGGTAAATCTGGTCAAGGGTTGACTTACAGTTGACTTTCGGTCAAAAGTCAACTCTGGTCAACTCTGGTCAACACTGAGTCAACCCTGGGTCAAATCTAGGTCAAACAAGTCAAATATTGACTAACAGTTGATTTTCAGTCAACTGGTCAACTCTGCTTTGGTTTGGGTCGATTCTAAGTCAAATGTTGACTTGAAGTTGACTTTCGGTCAAAAAGTCAACTCTGGTCAACAGAGGTCAAGACTAGCCTAAACTACCCTTATCTAGTCATTACCTACCAAGACAACTATATCTAAGTCCATCTTAGAAGTCAAACTCAATATCTTAACAATACCCCCTTTACCTACATTTACCCTTCACAAGGTATTCCCGATACCTTGCCCATTACAAAGAAAACTCCGCTAATCCTCAAGATTCTAGCCTAGGCTCCCTAGGGTAGCTAGATACTATCCTATCTAGGTTTACCTACCAAGAAATATAGGTTTCCTAGATATCTAGTCCATCTTAGGACATATGTTGATTATTCAACATTACCTTACCCTTAGCCTACAATACCTTATCCTAAACTTCTAAAATACTAGCTAACCATAACATACC
Organism: Iris pallida; assembly: GCA_029216955.1. Lineage (NCBI taxonomy): Eukaryota > Viridiplantae > Streptophyta > Magnoliopsida > Asparagales > Iridaceae > Iris > Iris pallida. The sequence continues at coordinate 62,227 of JANAVB010031813.1, read as the reverse complement.
CACAATACTCACTCTCCCACTCACATATGGTTCACACATAGGCTCTCCTATAGGCTCACACCTAGGCTCACACACATAGGCTAATAGCTACCTATTAGGCTCACCTATAGGTTCCTATAAACACACACACATATACATATAGGCAAATTTTAGGAATGATTTGAGGGTGAACAAGGACTGGTTTTGGGACTGTCCTATGGACTGATACATGGGGTTAAGTGTGGGTTTCATGGCTGAATCTAAGGGCCAATATGTGGACTGTTAAGTGGTCCTATAGGCTGTCAAGTGGGGGCCTGATATGGGGTTGCTAAGGGTGCCTATGGGCTGCCAATTTGGGCTGGTTTAAGGCTGATTTGGGGCTGAATAGGCTGTTATGGGGGCTTCTAGGACAGGTTTTAGGACTGTTATGGGGGTTTCTAGGACAGGTTTTAGGACTGGTTAGGGATAGGTTATGGGCGTGCTAAGTGCTGGTTTGAGGGGCTGTATAAGGGCTGTATTGGGACTGTTTTAGGACAGGTTTATAGCTGATTTGAGGACAGTTTAGGGGCTGGTTTGAGCTTGATTTAAGGACTGATTTAGGACAGCTTATGGGCTGTATTGTAGGCTGGGTTTGGGGCTATTTTGAGGACAACTAAAGGCTGGTTTGGGGGGGGGCTATATTGGGCTGTCCATGGCTGCCAAGAAGCACAGCCATGGGGCTGTCCAATGTCTGAAATCAGACCCCTCCCTCTATCAATCCTACTCTCTCTATCCCTCTATCACTCTCTCATTCCATCCTCTATATCCCCTATTCTCACCCTCTCTAACTCTATACAAACACACACACATACACATATCAACTCTACCACCACTCTAAATCCTCTATCTACCACTCTAATCCCTCACACCAAAAACCAACTCTAACACTCTCTATACACAAACACACACTCTCAATCATGCCAACCCACAAACCAAATAGGTAGGCATGATCCCCATCTCTCTAACACACATCAACATATAAAGAGACACAAATATCACACCAATATATATATATATATATATATATATATATATATATATATATATATATATATATATATATATATATATATATATATCACACATACACTAACATTTATATATATACAAAATATTCCGAAACCTATCCGAATACCAAATTTCTCTCAATTCTACCCTCTAGGGCTTAGACACGTACCCCACACAAGCAATCTAACACGCGCACGCAAGCGAAAAACGAGGAACGAGGCCCGAATGGCCAAATGGCCATTCTGGCGACTCCGGAGTGTCCGATTCGCGATACCGTGCGATACAGACACCAAACCTATCTGAAATCGCCAAACTCTACCCACGAGTTCTAAATAATGATTAGAACCTATTCTAAGTGCTAACTTGCCGATTCTAGTGTCGGTGCAAAAAATTATCCATGTGTTGGAACCCGAAAACCCCGAAAAAGCCTTTTTATGATTTCTCGCGAAAAACCCCACGTATCCAAATATGGACACGTACCTAGCATCATCTCACCCAAACTAACCTAATTAGGTCTAATAGGCTAGGGGCAACACCCAAACATGTCAATTTAGGGTTTTCCCCAAAATTGGCACTAAACCTAGCCCGAAATTTCCTAATTGAGTCCAATGGGTTCCAAACCACTTCTAACGGGTTACCTACACCTCGGGCATCCTCTAATATGCAAATAACACTAATTAGGAGCAATTACAAGAGTTAGAGTTAGGGTTTACCTCTTGGGAGTTGGAATCCCAAGAAAAAGCCCCAAAATTGGTTCTTTTTGGATCAAAGCCAAATCTAAGCTTCCAACCCCTCCATTCTAGGTTCTACCTAGATAAGAACTACAAATAAGAGATAAACAATGGTTGGCACCAAGATTAGAGAGAGATCTAGAGTATGGAAGAGAATTAGAAGAGATTTGACTTACTTTGGAGCTTAAAATCCAAAGGGAAAAGAAGGAGTTTTTTGTAGAATGATAGAAATGAAGAGAAAGAGAGTTTTCTTGTAAGAAGAAGAGAGGGGGTGCTAGCTGCTACCGGCCATATTTTATAGGGTTGGGGGCATTTGGCAAGTTACCAAAATGCCCTCCAAGTCAAAGAAATGAGTGGTTTTGAGTTGGAGTCAAAATGGTAACTTGAAAACTCCTAATTTCGAGTTCTAAATCTAATTCTAATCCCTAATCCCACTAAAATCAAATGGGATTAGTCAATATAAATATCTGGGTTTGGTAATAACAAGTTGGTCGGGTCTAGTTGGGTCCAAAACTGACGGGTCGCTAGCACAAGTCGAAATGAGACAAACTCAAACCCGATGAAATAAAACCCAAAAACACAATATTAATAAATAAATATTCACAAAAAATTAGAATATTGAAAATGACAAATTTGCCCTCAATTTTGAAAACTGGAGGTAAAAAATCTATCCACCCTAAAAAATTCGTCCTCGAAATTAAAACAAAGCAATCACAAGAAACACATGCAGAAAATAATCCCACTCAATACTTCCAAAAAAAATTTAGCAAAATAAAAATCTCTTAAGGCACAACAACACATGTAAATAAAAACTATTACGTGTCCGACACAGACACAAAACCAACACAAAATCTCACCTATCAAAAGCCAAATCAACAATCACCAATGCAAAATATCAAAATAAATCAAAGAGGTCCAATGACCAAAATATCATTGGGCCAGAAATGACACTGAAAACATCATAATCACATGATTAGGCTCTAGGTCAAACAGCCTCTAAGGTTTCACCAGCAAAATATCAAAATCTCAAGTCATGGCTTAAAATTTTAAAATGATTAAATATCCAAATCAAAGCATGAATTAAATGACTAAAATTATAAAATTTAAAATTACTCTCATTTAAAACTGGGTGCTAAGTCTATCCACCTTAAAGAATTTATCCTCAAAATTAAACAAACTAAACACAGAAAAATTATGCAATTTGATAATCGTATGCTGTCCAAAATCATGATACTCAGAATCTCCGTCATGCTAGTGAGCAAGTCTACGATAATCACAGAGTACTCGACTAAGGTACATACCTCTAGAATCATGGTATTTAAAATTTTCGCATTGCCGTATGCTTGGCAGCGAAAACCTTAAATTCCCACACCAGAGAAATACGTCCATAATTCGACTATATGTCCTTACTATGCTGCTAGTATGACCCGAGAGGATTCTAAAATCTCATAATCGAGGCGACCTAGCCCATACGACTTATCTCAGAAGAATATCACATCACAAAAACAAAATTTTATCAAACGATCAAGGAACAGATGGAATCAAATTTCAAGACAGTTTATAAGGAGGCAAATGCGAAATGAGATCGAAAGATTGGAACCTGCAATCTGCTCTGCTACTTCCTGAGTGGGCTCAACTGTCATGGCGAAAGCTTGCCCCTGCTGGCCTCCTTCTAGCCTGCCGCACTCTATCCTGGCCTGCATGTCTGACTGCACGGGCAGCACAGTCCCTCATCTGGTGATCTGGAGCTCCACAGAACAGATAAACTCCCAGTCTCATCCTACAAACCTTCCGAGTGTGCCCCATCTTCTTGCAGAAGGCACATTGGATGGCCTGTCTCTGGCCCTGGCCCTGGTGCTGTTGGACACGCGCTGGTGCCTGCTAAAACTGTAACTGGGGCTGCTGCTGAAACTGCCTCTGCTGGAAATGAGGGCGCTTCGCTGGCCCCACTCGAGCTCGCTCCAAGAACATCGCTGCCCCTCTTCGGCTTGAGGCGAAGTCCTCTCTGTAATCTGCACCTCCATCAGGATCTGCTCGAAGGTCGCATCACGTCACCCAGAGGTACGAGTACGTATTGCATGGATAAGACCCTCCGAAACTTGCGGGCCTTGTACCCCTCATCCTGGATCAGACCCGGTGCAAACCTACTAAGGCGGAAGAACTCTGCTACATACTGTCCACCGACGAGTTCCCTGCTCCAATGCGACGAACGGGCTCCAGAGCTGTCAAGGCCACATATGGGTAGAACTTTTCCGTAAAGAGCTTCCTGAAGTCCTCCCAAGACAAACCCCTCACCGACGCACGCGGATCCGTGCGAAACCAAGTCAGCGCTATATCAAAAAACTGGCTCGTGCAGACGTCACCCAAAGTCCTCTCGGACCTCTGCCAACTCAGACTCCACTGGACATCCTCCACCAGTCATCCGCATATAGGATACCCTCGGTACCCTTGAACTCCCGGTTTCATCTTCCTGAAGTCTAGGTGTGTGCCAGGCCTCCCTGACCCTGCTGCTGAACTGGGGCTCCCTGAACTGCACCCGGTGCAACTCTCTACTACTGCTGCCATCGCCAGCTGAGTGAGTTCTCCATGCTCTTTCGCATCACTCTGTCTGGCGGTGCTGTGCCTCGGCCTGTGCTCTCTAGATCTGCAATATCTGCTGTAGAAGGGTCATCATTGCTGAGTATCAGTCGGTGCAGAGGCTGCGAAGGAAGAGTATAGAATGACTATGGACAGTCTCACTGCTTGAGGTAGAAGACCTCCTGGAACCGTCGCTGCTGCTCCGCCTGAAGAGCAAGAATGTGGTGCAGCTCCCTCAACTGCAGCTCCCTCAACCGGAGGTGGAAGACCTCCTAGAACTGCCGCTGCTACTCCTGCCTGAAGGGCGAGGAACTGAGGCTACTGCTCTCTCGCTGCTACTCCCATAACCGGAGGTGGAAGTCCTACTAGATCGGACCTCTCTGGAACTGTACCAGGCCCTGCTGCCTGAGAACGAGTCACTGTCATGAAGACGAATTGAACCCAAGAGATCAATATGGCACAAGATAAGATATTATCAAAGGAGGATAATTGAATTCAAATGCAAGAAGAGTTGTCATGATAATCAAAAGATTAGAATTTTCTTAAAATGTGATTGAGTAACTCCTATCATATCCTAGATCCTATGTCCTAGTCGCAGGCTCGTAATTAGCACTCTAAGTCGAGCCATTACGAGATCGCACTAATTGCGACTCTGACTGCATGGGCCACCACAAAAATGTGTCACGACCCGTACCCTAAAGAGGGGCACGAGCACTGGTTACGTCCAGCCTACTCGCAGAATCGGCGGTAGAACGCTGTATATAGGGTCTGTAAAACTATGACTAAAACAGATAAGGTACCTGTACAGTATATTACTCTGAATGGAGGTGACATAGCAATACAGTCTCAATCACAAAGTATAACTAGGTAGATAGTACGGAAAGAAAATATGTAGATGAAAGCAGGAAATAAGTTCAAGATCTACACAAGCCCAAAGCTATACATAACACCACAGAGTCACAAAAATATAATATAAAGATCTACAGTTTGAAAATTACTAGCTGGCTCTCAGGCCAGTAAACCTAACTAAGCTACACTACTCTGGGTGAGCAAAGTCTAGTGCTCTACAACAAACTACGGTCCAGGTCTACTCCATCTGACTCGACCCCATAATAGGTTGGGCAATCTGCCTGAGAATCATCTGTAATATATCAACGGTATCCTATCAGAAAAAGCAAGTACAAACACTAACAGTAGTTCCATATGAATTGATAAATTCTATAAGAGACAGTATAATGAAATACAAGACAAAATCAACAGGAAATATATATCAAGATGTGAGAACTGAATAGGACGCTGAATAGGACGACAATATATATATATAGATATATATATATATATATATAATATATATATATATATATATATATATATATATCTATATTATATATATATATATATTATATTCGTCCTATAATATATATAGGACGACAATATATATTATAATATATATTTTTTATATATATATATATATTATTATATAATAATATATATATATATATATATATATATATCTATATATAATATATATATATATATATATATATATATATATATATATATTATATTTATATAATATAATATATAATATATTGTCGTCCTATATATATATAGGACGACAATATATATATAGATATATATATATATATATATATATATATATATATATATATATTTTATATATATATATATCTAATATATATATATATATTATATATAATATATATATATATATATATATATATTGTCATCCTATATATTATAGGATGACAATATTATATATATATATATATATATATTTTTTTTTTTTTTGACGACAATATATATATAGGATGACAATATATATATATTATATATATATATATATATATATATAATATATATATATATATATATATATATATAATATAGGACGACAATATATATATATATATATATATCTATATATAATATAGGACGACAATATTATATATTATATTGTCGTCCTATATTATATATATATATATATATATCTATATATATATATATATATATATATATATCTATATATAGATATATATATATATATAAGACGACTTGTGGACTATTCGGAAGCCGAGTTACAACCCTTAAACCAACAAGGACCGGGGTTGTAATCCTTCTCCCGAACAGAACTTAGCCTCCTACGATAATAAATATAAAAGGTGCCTTAATTATTAGTGCGTTATGTGATCGGCTTGGGAAAAACATGTTCAGGCTTTCCATCTGACCGGCTACGAACAAGTAACAAGTGTGAAGAATAAGGCCGGTCACCATGGAAAGTTATGAACAAGTAGCTATGGACAAATGACGAGTACAAGTGTGAAGAACAAGTGGGAATTTTGATCACACAACCACTAATAACTCTCCAACCCCGAGTAGTATAAAGGATCCAGACATAACGTCATGACACGGGATTCAAAGCAGGTGATCAGCCCACTCCCAAGTCCATGTCTATACAAGTACAAGTAACAAGTCGAGTCTTGTACCAATATACCAAGTAATCCGGGAACAACATCTCATGACAGGATCCGACATATACTAGTCCGTGAACTATCGTGTCTGGAAATCATAAGACACTACAACTGAATCGGATATAGCAGATATCAAGACAATAAAAACTATCAGTCAATGTACTCTCTGTGGTCCTGAGCTGATAAAGTGAACAGACGCTCAGAGTAATCACAGACCTAAAATAAGATACTATATGTCAAAACATGGTTTAATAATGAAAGAAAAGCTAATCTAGTCATGATATGCAAGTCTAAGTCAAAACTAGATCAAACCAAGTCACACCAAGCTAAACTAGGTCATACTGAGCCAAACTGGGTCACACTAGGACAACCAAGGTCAAACAAGGTCACAGGAAGTCAATCAAAGTCAAACTAGGTCAATCTGGGACAAGGTTGACTTACAGTTGACTTTCGGTCAAAAGTCAACTCTGGTCAACTCTGGTCAACACTGAGTCAACCCTGGGTCAAATCTAGGTCAAACAAGTCAAATATTGACTAACAGTTGACTTTCAGTCAACTGGTCAACTCTGGTTTGGTTTTGGGTCGATTCTAAGTCAAATATTGACTTGAAGTTGACTTTCGGTCAAAAAGTCAACTCTTGGTCAACGGAGGTCAAGACTAGCCTAAACTACCCTTATCTAGTCATTACCTACCAAGACAACCTATATCTAAGCCCATCTTAGAAGTCAAACTCAATATCTTAACAATACCCCCTTTACCTACATTTACCCTTCACAAGGTATTCCCGATACCTTGCCCATTACAAAGGAAACTTCACTAATCCTCAAGATACTAGCCTAGGCTCCCTAGGGTAGCTAGATACTATCCTATCTAGGGTTTACCTACCAAGAAATATATGTTTCCTAGATATCTAGTCCATCTTAGGACACATGTTGATTATTCAACATTACCTTACCCTTAGCCTACAATACCTTATCCTAAACTTCTAAAATACTAGCTAACCATAACATACCCACAATACTCACTCTCCCACTCACATATGGTTCACACATAGGCTCTCCTATAGGCTCACACCTAGGCTCACACACATAGGCTAATAGCTACCTATTAGGCTCACCTATAGGTTCCTATATAAACTCACACACACATATACATATAGGCAAATTTTAGGAATGATTTGAGGGTGAACAAGGACTGGTTTTGGGACTGTCCTGTGGACTGATACATGGGGTTAAGTGTGGGGTTTCATGGCTGAATCTAAGGGCCAATATGTGGACTGTTAAGGGGTCCTATAGGCTGTCAAGTGGGGGCCTGATATGGGGTTGCTAAGGGTGCCTATGGGCTGCCAATTTGGGCTGGTTTAAGGCTGATTTTGGAGCTGAATAGGCTGCTGGTTAGGGTGTGTTATGGGGGCTTCTAGGACAGGTTTTAGGACTGGTTAGGGACAGGTTTTGGGCTTGCTAAGTGCTGGTTTGCGGGGCTGTATAAGGGCTGTATTGGGACTGTTTTAGGACAGGTTTATAGCTAATTTGAGGACAGTTTTAGGGGCTGGTTTGAGGTTGATTTAAGGACTGATTTAGGACAGCTTATGGGCTGTATTGTAGGCTGGGTTTGGGGCTATTTTGAGGACAGCTAAAGGCTGGTTTGGGGGGGGGGGCTATATTGGGCTGTCCATGGCTGCCATGAAGCACAGCCATGGGGCTGTCCAATGCCTGAAATTAGACCCCTCCCTCTATCAATCCTACTCTCTCTATCCCTCTATCACTCTTTCATTCCATCCTCTATATCCCTCTATTCTCTCACCCTCTCTAACTCTATACAAACACACACACATACACATATCAACTCCACCACCACTCTCAATCCTCTATCTACCACTCTAATCCCTCACACCAAAAACCAACTCTAACACTCTCTATACACAAACACACACTCTCAATCATGCCAACCCACAAACCAAATAGGTAGGCATGATCCCCATCTCTCTAACACACATCAACATATAAATGAGACACAAATATCACACCAATATATATATATATATATCACACATACACTAACATTTATATATATACAAATATTCCGAAACCTATCCGAATACCCAAATCCTCTCAATTCTACCCTCTAGGGCTTAGACACGTACCCCACACAAGCAATCTAACACGTGCACGCAAGCGAAACGAAGAACGAGGCCCGAATGGCCAAATGGCCATTATGGCAACTCTGGAGTGTCCGATTCGCGATACCGCGCGATACAGACACCAAACCTATCCGAAATCGACCCAAACTCTACCCACGAGTTCTAAATAATGATTAGGACCTATTCTAAGTGCTAACTTGCCGATTCTAGTATCGGTGCAAAAAATCACCCGTGTGTTGGAATCCGAAAACTGCGAAAAAGCCTATTTTTATGATTTCTCGCGAAACGACCCCACGTATCCAAATATGGACACGTACCTAGCCTCATCTCACCCAAACTAACCTAATTAGGTCTAAATAGGCTAGGGGCAACACCCAAACATGTCAATTTAGGGTTTTCCTCAAAATTGGCACTAAACCTAGCCCGAAATTCCCAAATTGAGTCCAATGGGTTCCAAACCACTTCTAACGGGTTATCCTACACCTCGGGCATCCTCTAATATGCAAATAACACTAATTATGAGCAATTACAAGAGTTAGAGTTAGGGTTTACCTCTTGGGAGTTGGAATCCCAAGAAAAAGTCCCAAAATTGGTTCTTTTTGGGTCAAAGCCAAATTTAAGCTTCCAACCCCTCCATGCTAGGTTCTACCTAGATAAAAACCACAAATAAGAGATAAACAATGGTTAGCACCAAGATTAGAGAGATCTAGAGTATGGAAGAGAATTAGATGAGATTTGACTTACTTTGGAGCTTAAAATCCAAAGGGAAAAGAAGGAGTTTTTTGTAGAATGATAGAAATAAAGAGAAAGAGAGTTTTCTTGTAATAAGAAGAAGAGAGGGGGTGCTAGCTGCTGCCGGCCATATTTTAGAGGATTGGGGGCATTTGGCAAGTTACCAAAATGCCCTCCAAGTCAAAGAAATGAGTGGTTTTGAGTTGGGGTCAAAATGGTAACTTGAAAACTCCTAATTTCGAGTTCTAAATCTAATTCTAATCCCTAATCCCACTAAAATCAAATGGGATTAGTCAAATATAAATATCTGGGTTTGGTAATAATAAGTTGGTCGGGTCTAGTTGGGTCCAAAACTGATACGGGTCGCTAGCACAAGTCGAAATGAGACAAAACTCAAATCCGATGAAATAAAACCCAAAAACACAATATTAATAAATAAATATTCACAAAAAATTAGAATATTGAAAATGACAAATTTGCCCTCAATTTTGAAAACTGGAGGTGACAGGGTTTACAGAGGAATGGCCATTCTCCGTGATATTACCACGGAGAATGATCATTCTCTGCATTTTATGTCCAGTTGAAACTTTGAAGGGCCATAACTTTTGACTGGGAGGTCGAAACGAGATCCGGTTTGTCGCAAAAGGAGCGTATTTTCGAGGAGCCGGAGATTAATCCATTCTTCGTTAGTCGGCCTTCCGAAATTTTAGAATCACGCAAAAAATGATGTTTGGACCTCCGTTTTAACAGTTTTACCGTTTATATTTATTTTTGCTAATTCTGGACACGCGATAAAATGTTATTATGCTGTAGGTTTTTCATAATTTTTTTTCATTTTTTTTGACATTTCATAAATTTTTCCTTTTCAACCACATTTGATTTCTATTTCACTTTCTGAACATTTTCTTCCCTTCCCTATGAATACCGGAAAGACCCGAAACCTACCTCCTTCAATAGACATTTCCAAAATGCTAAAACTCAACTACACCACTCTCAAACCCATAACTACTAAATGGAACAAGAATCCGTTCATAAAATCTCTCCACCTTCTCTTCTCCACCACCACCACCACCACCACCAGCAAACACTCTTCCTCCTCCGAGGAGGACTCGGTGTCGAGAATCTCTTCCATCATGCTCTCCTCCCCGAAGTCCATCCTCGAGCAATCCCTCGACGCCGCCGGCATGCCTGTCACCCCCGACTCCGCCGAGCGCGTCCTCCTCCGCTTCGAGAACGCCGGCATGCTCGCCTATCGCTTCTTCCAGTGGTCCCGACGACGCACCAACAGCAGCAGCCGCACCTTCGTCCACACCGTCCGCTCCCACCACTCCGTTATCTCCTTCCTCGCCAAGATCCGCCAGTACCAGCTCATGTGGGACCTCATCGCCGACATGAAAACCCTCTCCGTCCTCAACGTCGAGACCTTCTCCATCATCATGCGCAAGTACGCCCGCGCCCAGAAGGTCGAAGAAGCCATCTACACCTTCAACGTCATGGAGAAGTACGGAGTCGCCCCTAACCTCGCCGCGTTCAACAGCCTGCTCAGTGCGCTGTGCAAATCCAAGAACGTCAGGAAAGCGCAACAGCTGTTCGACGAAATGTCTGACCGCTTCTCCCCCGATTGCGTTACGTACAGCATACTCCTCGACGGGTGGGGCCGTGCCCCGAACCTCCCCAAGATGCGGGAGGTCTTCCGTGAGATGGTCGGACGGGACTGCCAGCCGGACATCGTCACTTACGGCATCATGGTCTACGCACTCTGCAAGGCCGGTCGCATCGAGGAGGCCGTAGGCGTCGTCCGCGAAATGAGGTCCAATAACTGCCCGCCGACTTCATTTATTTATAGTGTTTTGGTCCATACATACGGTGCTGAGCGGAGGATAGAGGACGCGGTCAACGTGTTCTTGGAGATGGAGAGGGACGGTATCGTGCCCGACGTTGCTGCGTACAATGCTTTGGTTTCTGCTTTCTGTAGGGCGAGTAGGTTCCAGAATGCTTACAGGGTTCTAGCGGAAATGAGGAGCAATGGAATCGATCCGAATTCGAGGACTTGCAACATAATCTTGAACAGTTTGATAGGCCTTGGGAGGAACGACGAGGCGTATGGGGTTTTTAGACGGATGATCAAGGTTTGCGAGCCGGATTCAGATACCTACACGATGATGATCAAGAAGATATTTTAACAAGTAATATATAAAGTCTAAAAGTGAATGTATATTATGCAATTCCAGGTTTACATAGCCACGTCTTTTCCAAATGACTTACACGACTGTTCTAGAGTTGTGTTCACTACAATTTGAACTGGAAACTTTGACTCAGAGCGGTCGTTATCACACTCGACAGCCCCATTCAACCATTTGAATGCACCGTTACATTTTCGACATTGTAAGAATCGTCTTCCATAGCTGTGGCTCCTCTTCGACACCATCACGGTTCTTTTTCCTCCACAATTAGGATTAGGACAAGGGGCTTTCTCCCAAGGGCATTGTTGCTTCCAGTGACTTAAGTCACCACACGCGAAACACCCTTCTCTTCGCATTGAGGAAGATGAACTTTCGCGTATGCCTTCACAAATTGCTTCATCCAGCCAGTGAAAATTCGAGCAAAGAGGACACTTCAGAAATTTTCTCCCGGGATTTGCCTTCGTATTAGACTTCGACAGGTAACGAATCCCATTGCAGTTCACAGTCTTACAAGGTGAGCTCAAGAACGAACACTCATCTGCAAGGTGAGTGTGCTTCGAGCATATTTGACATCTTTCCTACAAAAACCAAAAATTTGATGTAAAACCTAAAAATGGTGGAGCCAAAAAACAGATTGTTCACACTAGTTGAGAGGAAGGAGGAAAGAGAGGAAGAGAGAGTGCAAACCTTGAAGTTCTTCGAGTGGTCGGCCATGGGAGCGGAGCTTCGAGTGGTCAGATTTGGGTTTTAGGGCAGAATGAAGATCTGAGGAGAAGAAAGAGGGGCGGGAGTTGTTTTAGAAGAAAGAGTAGGTGAGGATTATAAAGAGGGTGGATTGTGGACCGTTAGAAAATAAACAGAAGGGTATTTCGGTCATAAATATATGACAAACGACACGAATCATTTTTTCTAACGATTTTCGTCATAAGAGGGATTACTTATGCATATGGTGAATCGAGTGGGGTGCACCACTCATATGTGTACATTGAGTGGGGTGCGACTCAAAAATTTTCATATTTTTATTAGGAATGTGCTTATTCCAACTACACCTAGAAGTCCATATATGATTTCCACCCTATTGATTATACTAGCCTAGCCTAAACTTTTGTTCCCAACACCAGTTTCAGTACACACAACCCTCCTCACTCCTCTGTTGCTCAGCACAGGACCTCCCACACCTTTTCTTCATATTTTATTTCTTTTCTCTCACCACTTCTCTATCTTCTCCATCTTACTCTCAACTCTCTTCTATACCTTGTTCATTCTTCTGCTACTCCATCTTTTCGAGGAACAACGTATAAAGCTCCCCACGACGCCCTATCAACTACTGATGACCACCCCACAGGATCCCTCGAGCTCGGTCCCTCTGGCCACGTGCGAGTCAGTGGTGAAGAGAACTGCACCATTTACCCTTAAAACCCGCTACGATGTGCGCTACACCCTTCCACACTCCTTCGACCGCCCTGACGTCGAACATGTTGGAAGCGTGCGAAAGCGTTTGTCAACCCACATGACCAAAACCAACTCCCGTCTAACGGACACCAAGCACAAGGTGAAAACAAGTATATGGCGGTGACGTACGTCACCTGGACAAATTCCAACATTTAATAACTCAGATGAAATTACAAGATTGACAGAACTCACGTTGAACCCTTTGTCCTAATAGGTTCCACCAACCCGTAGCAATTTCCCTAACCGAATTTGACGACCCCTCGATTAGGTCTTATTCTTCCTTCTGTCTTGGATGACGAAGTCCTAAGAGCAAAGTACGGACTTTTTCTTAGATTTATTTATGGACAAGCACCCCGAATCTCCACTTTTGTGTTTTTTGCTTATTCTTTGTGCCTCCACCCTCACCTCATATATATAGGATGAGAAAATATATTTTAGGTCATAATATAATTTTTTTTTTAATTTGGAAGCCCTCAAATAAGAATCCTATTACACCTAAAATAGCACATCAATTATTCTATTTTAGATCATAATAGGATTTTCTAAAATAAGAATCATATTATATCTAAAATAGCACAACACCAATTATGGACATCCAAATCTAATCAAATCAAATATTTAATAAGATTTGGATTCCATAAGTATGTTGTTACTAAATCCAGACTGGACTCCAACAATCTCTCCGTCCAGTCTGATGAGAGGGTATTGACCCCATGGGTGCTCAACTGGACTCCATGTCTGTCGTCCCATGACAGAATTCCTGCTCCACCATGCCACTGATCTTCGATCCCCCAAGTTGCTTTACATCTTCCTTTGTCTCCAGCTCCTCGACCGTCACGTCGACGCTAGCTGCCATGCGTAGCACCTCCTGCACCACTGGAATCTTGCCGATATCAATGACACGACCAAGACCGAAGTCCCTAACGATTAGCCTCACCATAAGTCTTGGCTGCTTGTCCCCGACTTCCGTCTTCACCAGAAAGTGTTAACGTTTCGATGAGCTTCTTCACCCTTGGCTGGCCCAACCAAGAGGATGGTACGGTTCTCACAAGATTCGAACTCCTGAACCTATCCACCTTCGTGTCCGAACTTGAAGCTCCCCCATACAATGCGTCCTCGAGCAAAACATTACGTACTGTACATGCCATCAATGACCCACAGCTCCCCTTGAACTGTGTGAATAAAGATGCTCCCGCCTCAGATTGAGTTTGATGCAAAACTTGAACTCCTTCCTGGCTTCGAGCTGCTTAAATCGATGTCGCTCCGTGAAGATTTGGCAAACCACCTATCGCCAAATCTGGATCCGTAGAGCAACCCCCACCTGGAGACCAGTTAGCTGTCATGGGACCGACAGACTGACCATCAATCTTTGACTCATCACCATCCGTCACTTTGTCTCGACGAACTGAATCCTCCGTAACCCTCAAAGCATCTAGAAGCCCCTCAGCAAGTTCTCGATGATCCACCTCCTGTCGAACATCCATCGAGCCTCCATCCGATGTCTGTGGCCTGCTTATACAGCTTAGCGGCTTGAGCCTGTACTGTAGTGCCCCGTCCCTATATCGTGTCCCGTTCTCCGTCTACGGGGTGCGCGAGAAAGGAACATGTCGCTATCGACTCGGTCGGGACCGATAGGTCGGGATCGATCGAATTGATCGAACGGGAACGGTTGAACTAAGATCCATTCCCTGTTATGGAATGGCTTCTTCAGAACCAAGTCCCATATTCAGCGGGTTGCGCCTCAAGGATTGACTCTGCGGCTGAGTCGGGAGAGACCTTCCGTTGCTCTGCTTTTCACGCCGCTTGCGTTGGTTATGGCTTTGTTTTCTGAATGCATTTTCGTGAATGTTTTCTATGATTTTCATGGCTTGCATTTTGAACTTCGTATTCGTATCGAATTTCCTTAAGTAACACAGTGTTCTAATCGGTTGCTTGTGCGATTTCAGGTGATCGCGTAGGCAACGTCTAGCGCGGCCAACCAGTTTCTCGCCTCAAGTAAATACTAAGGTGAGTGGCTGACCCTTCTTCCCTCGACCCTCTTCTCTAATACATTATCGATACTAGACATGTGCTATGCTAGATGTAATGCAACGACATGAATGATATTCCGATGAACGGTCACACGGCGTCCCACGAACATGAACTATACAAATGATTATCATATAACCTTATCGTGCTTGCAATTACCGGATCGTATAGAACCGTGCTAAGGAAAGACGAATCGATTAAATGAATGTCGCAACAATACAAAAAGATGTGCCTTGAAATAACAAATTAACGTAGCACGGTCATGGACAACTTGTCGACAAGGACGATTGTTTTTTCGGACGATATACCGAGGCCACGGGACCGTTCCGGCCTAGGAAGAAACACGGATAGCTATGCCGGATGCATGCCACGGTAGGCAGTGGCTTTCAGCGGGGCTCGCTACTTGCGCTGAAGGACCACTGTCTACCAAGCTATATGTCCAGGATGGCTTATCGTGCCAGTGACCTTCACGAATGCACTCTATTATGTCTTATTATTATCAACATGACAGGGAAGAACATGGTAAGTTTACGCTACAACGGTGTGCTCTGCCGGGGGTAAGATCTATCGTCGTTATACGGTTATGCCTACAAATATAAGTTTGAATTGAGTAGGATGGCTAGAAACTTCACTAATCAATTGCATGCACGCTCACTTAACTTCTTCAAAAAATGAGAGCACGAGATTTAAACTGTCACGCACCAGCACAAAGTGTAATGTGCTGACCCTCGCTCTCAACAGGTACTCGGAACCAGGATAGCGTGCCAAGGAACTGAAGGCGACGCTCCTTTCTTTTGAAGCCTTGCTAGCGCGAAGGCTAACTCTGTAACTTTTTGAAGACTCCAACCCAACTGCATCATGAGTCGTAAACTCTTGCCGATCCCAGGTCTTAGAGAGTCATTTTGATGTTTTATAAAAAGGGATGTAAATGTATGGAATGACTATCTCATCGATGTCGGTTGTAAGTCCGAGAGGCCTCTTTTGTGATCGAGTCTGTAACCTAACTTATTATCAATAAAAATGCAAGTTTCCTTCTCTATAAATGTGTTCAATTTCTCTGCATACTCTTGTATATCTTGTTGTTTCGGATAACCTTATGAACCACCTTGTGCAAGCGCAACTTAGGCTTGTACGGCATCACGCCCGGGGGACGACTATCGATTCTACCGAATCGGGGCATGACATAATGGTATCAGAGCACGGCTTTACGTCCTTGGCCTCCAGTGTCGAGTTTTTAGTCTCAAAATCGTTGGTCTCGTGTCGATGATATATGTCGTTCCATACGAGTGAGCCGTAATAAGTTTTGTGACTAACGTAGTTTGCCTTCAAAAATCCCAGAAGGTACGGCGGTGAACGTGGCGGCGAACGAAGAAAGTGCTTCGAGCGGCTCGAGACCCGAACCCTCTCACGATGCCATGGAATGGATGTTGCACATGCTGGAAGCGCAACACGACAAGCTGAGGAGAGTCAATGCCAGAATGAACAACATCGACGACAGACGGAGGCACGCCAGACTCAGTTCGAGGCCCGATTCGATGCACAATTCAAGCTGCAGCAGAAGCTGCTCGATACTCTTCAGCAGATTGTTCAAACGGTTGTGGCCAACAACAACAACTCCGCGATAACCCATGTCGTAACCGAGCTTGCGGCCAGACAAAGTAAAGTCGAACCGAAGGTACCCGAGCCTATGCCTGCAGCACCGAGAAGTTCCAACTTCGACGTATCAAAATTCACAAAAAGCTGTCGTACTTCTTTTAACGGTACAGAAGATCCCTCCGTGGCGATCGACTGGCTGGAGGAACTGGAAGATAAGTTCGAGCTTCTGGGTGTCGAAGAGTCCAAGAAAGTCGCTTGCGCTCAACTTCTACTCCGATTGAGCGCGAACGACTGGTGGGCCGTACAAAAGCGAGCTATCAGACGCGACGATGAGACATCGGCAATTTCTTGGGCCACCTTCCGAGAGGCATTCAAGATCGAGTACCTCCCCAAAGTCATTCGACAAGAGAAGGAAAATGAATTTATGCAGCTAAGGCAAGGGAATATGACGGTGCGGCAGTATGCAGCAGAGTTCAACAACTTAGCCAAATTTGCTGGAGAATTCCTGCCCTCCCTGGCGAGTCATGTTCGACGGTTCGAAGTGGGTCTACGAACATCTATTTATGCCCACGTGTCTGTTTCGCAGTACAAAACGATGGGGGAGTCTCTCAACCACGCCCTCCGCCTTGAACGCCAATACCCTCCAGGTGCTGCTGGCGCTGTGCATACATACAATCACAAACGCCCTAGCTATACGGGAGGAAACAACGTGACCAAGCGTCCGAACAACGGGCACCAGGGTGGACATCAGGCACAGAATTAGGGACTTCGCTGCACCAAATACTACCGGAATGGACACCTGGCCGTCAACTGTCAAGTTCAAAATGGCGGGTGTTACCTCTACGGAAAAAAGGGTCACTTGTATGTAGACTGCCCGAACCGTAGAAGAAATAACTTGAACACGCCTCAGCATCAACAGCACCGTCCGGGGAATCAAGTTCCGGCGCCTCGAGCACCTCAACCCGCACCGCAAAACGGCCAAGATCGTCGCCCCAATGCCCAGGGCCACGTCTACGCCATGACTCGAGATGAAGTGCATGCATCAGACACGATCGTGACAGGTATACTAAATTTCAATAATATGCCTGCTCGTGTACTATTTGATTCAGGCGCTTCGCATAGTTTTATATCGACGGACTTTACCGCCGAGCACAAATTTTTGATAATCTTATTAGATCTTGACCTTAGCGTAAGTACACCTTCGGGCACACCGATACTCACTAATTTAGCCTGCACCAACGGGATTATCTGTATCGATGGTCAAAAGATCGGTCTTGATGTGATAGTTCTAGACATGAAGGACTTTGATATCATTCTGGGAATGGATTGGCTCAGGCCGTGCAACGCAACCATAGACTGTGCCAGAAAGACGATCACCTTCTGCATACCATGAGTACCTGAATTCTGCTTTTCGTGTGGTGAGGCATCGTCGATCTGCATGCTGATCTCGGCAATTTCTGCTCGGAGGATGCTGCATTCTGCGTGCGAAGGCTATTTGGCGTCCGTCCGAGATATGCGAAAGGATGGTGCAAACGTGGGTCAGACTGACGTTGTGCCAGAATTCCCCAATGTGTTCTCGGACGAGCTATCCGGCATGCCCCCGACCGCGAAATCGAGTTCAGCATCGATACATTCCCCGATACTCGATCAATTTCCAAGGCCCCATACAGAATGGCCCCCACCGAGCTGAAGGAACTCAAGGTCCAGCTACAAGAGTTACTCGACAGAGGATTTATTCGGCCTAGTATTTTACCGTGGGGAGCGCCCATGTTATTCGTGAAGAAAAAGGATGGGTCCATGCGTCTGTGCGTCGATTACCGAGAGCTGAACAAGGCCACCATCCGGAACAAGTACTTATTGCCCCGTATAGACGACTTATTCGATAAACTGCAAGGCGCCTCGGTATTTTCGAAGATTGATCTCCGCTCGGGCTATCATCAACTCAAGATCAAGTCAGATGACGTGCAAAAGTCAGCCTTTCGTACTCGGTACGGCCACTACGAGTTCCTGGTGATGCCATTCGGCCTGACAAACGCCCCTACCGCCTTCATGGATCTGATGAATCGGGGATTTTGACCCTTTCTTGATAAATTTGTGGTAGTCTTTATTGACGATATTCTCGTCTACTCGAAGGACAGGACGCAGCATGCCTACGGGCTGTGCTCCAGACACTTCGAGAGAATGAGTTGTATGCAAAGCAGAGTAAGTGCAAATTTTGGCTAAGTAGCGTATCCTTTCTTGGTCACATCATTTCGTCCGAAGGCATTGCAATCGATCCGAAGAAAATGGAAGCTGTTGCTGATTGGAAGCGGCCTGCGTCTGCTAGTGAGATTCGAAGCTTTCTTGGTTTGGCGGGAAACTATAGACGTTTCGTGAAAGACTTCGTGAAGATTGGATCGCCATTGACTCGCCTCACTCAAAAGGGAGTCGTGTATGAGTGGTCGGATGACTGTGAAGCTTCCTTCCAGGAGCTAAAATAGCGACTAATTTCGGCACCTATACTGGTACTTTCGGATGGGCCAGAGGGTTTTCAGATATTCAGCGATGATTTAGGCCAGGGCTTGGGATGTGTGCTCATGCAGCGAAATCAGGTGATATCCTTCGCCTCCAGACAATTGAAGCCGCACGAGAAGAACTATCCTACGCACGACTTGGAGTTAGCGGCGATTATGTTTGTATTGAAATTGTGGCGTCACTATCTATATGGCGTGGCGTGCGCGATCTATACCAACCACAAGAGCCTCAAGTATCTCTTCACCCAGAAGGAATTGAACTTACGACAGAGGCGCTGGCTCGAACTGATCAAAGACTATGACTTGACGATCGACTACACTCCGGGCAAGGGAAATGTTGTGGCAGATGCTCTGAGTCAAAAATATCTTGCCTCGCTATCCATCAATCGCAGACTACTACAAGATCTAGAAGAAATGGGTATCGACCTCCCAGTTCGATTCAGGGATGTACGGTTGGCGCAGCAGTAGTTAGAGTCGAGTTTGCTGGAAAAGATCATGACCGCTCAGAAGGATGATCCGTACCTGAAGAAAATGCGCAAGCAAATTTCAATAGGTAGTGCGATCGACTTTGCGGAAGATAAGACCGGCGTACTGAGATTGAATGGCCGACTATGTATTCCGGATGATTCAGAACTACGAAAGAAGATAATGTCGAAGGTGCATTATACGAAATATACCTTACATCCAGGCAGTACCAAGATGTATAAGGACCTCCGTACGACCTTCTGGTGGCACGGGATGAAGAAAGATGTGGTGCTCTTCGTGTCACAATGCATAGCCTGTCAGCAGGTGAAAGCTGAGCATCAGCGACCGGGCGGAGAGATACAGAACCTTGCTATTCCAGAGTGGAAATGGGATCACGTCACTATGGACTTTATTGTTGGCCTGCCGAAGACACCACGGGGGAACGACGCCATCTGGGTCATCGTCGAACGATTAACCAAGTTAGCGCACTTTATTGCCATCAAAGTTACTTGGAGCGTTGATCGCCTGACGCAGATTTATCTTAACAAGATAGTAAGGCTGCACGGAGTTCCAGTATCCATCGTCTCTGATCGGGATTCACGGTTCATGTCGCAATTCTGGAGTAGCCTTCAGTCGGCGCTGGGTACCAAATTGCAGTTCAGCTCAGCTTACCATCCTCAGACCGACGGCCAAACAGAGCGCGTTAATCAGATTCTCAAAGACATGCTATGACTCTGCGCAATTGACTTCAAATCAAGCTAGGACGTCCACCTACCGCTGGCAGAATTTGCATACAACAATAGCTACCAGTCCAACATCCAAATGGCACCGTATGAATCTTTGTACGGCTGGAAGTGCAGATCGCCTATTTGCTGGGATGAAGTCGGAGAACGACAGATACTCGGCCCGGAGCTGGTGGAACAGACTGTGGAAAAGGTTAAGCTAATTCAGAAAAGACTGAAGATTGCACAGAGTCGGCAAAAGAGCTTCGCCGACACCCATCGAAGACCGCTTGAGTT
The DNA here is from genome assembly GCA_029216955.1 of Iris pallida. Taxonomy (NCBI): domain Eukaryota; kingdom Viridiplantae; phylum Streptophyta; class Magnoliopsida; order Asparagales; family Iridaceae; genus Iris; species Iris pallida. The sequence goes on along the minus strand of JANAVB010031813.1, from coordinate 41,273 downwards.
CCAGGTGGGCGATCACGTTTTCCTAAAGGTGTCGCCCATGCGAGGAGTTACTCGGATTGGCACGAAGGAAAAGCTGAGCCCGAGATTTGTTGGGTCGTTCGAAATAATCGAGCGTGTCGCCCCAGTGGCCTATAAAATTGCCCTACCGCTCGCGCTTGAAGGTATGCACAATGTCTTCCATGTCTCTCAGCTGCAGAAGTACGTGCACGACCCTAGCCACGTGGTGGATTTTGGCCAGCTGGAGCTGAAGTCCGACTTGTCCTACGTTGAAGAGCCAGTTCAGATCTTAGAATGCAAGGATAAGATACTGCGAAATCGAGCAATCCCTCTTGTTTGCGTACTCTGGAGGAACCATGCGGCGGAAGAGTCGACATGGGAACTCGAGTCAGAGATGAAGGAAAAGTTTTTTTTATTATTTTCATAGAGGTAGGTTCTGTTCTTAAGTTTCGAGGACAAAACTTTTTTTTAGTTGGTTATGGTGTAGTGTCCCGTCCCTATATCGTGCCCCGTTCTCCGTCCACGGGGTACACGAGAAAGGAACACTGTCGCTATCGACTCGGTCGGGACCGATAGGTCGGGATCGATCGAATCGATCGAACGGGAACAGTTGAATTAAGATCCATTCCCCGTTATGGAATGGCTTCTTCGGAACCAAGTCCCATATTCAGCGGGTTGCGCCTCAAGGATTGACTCTGCGGCTGAGTCGGGAGAGACCTCTCGTTGCTCTGCTTTTCATGTCGCTTGCATTGGTTATGGCTTTGTTTTTTGAATGCATTTTTGTGATTGTTTTTGATGGTTTTTATGGCTTGCGTTTCGAACTTCGCATTCGTATCGAATTTCCTTGAATAACACAATGTTCTAATCAGTTGCTTGTGCGATTTTAGGTGATCGCGTAGGCAACGTCTAGCGCATCCAACCAATTTTTTGCCTCAAGTAAATACTAAGGTGAGTGGCTGACCCTTCTTCCTTCGACCCTCTTCTCTAATACATTATCGATACTAGACATGTGCTATGCTAGATGTAATACAACGACATGAATGATATTCCGATGAACGGTCACACGACGTCCCACGAACACGAACTATACAAATGCTTGTCATATAACCTTATCGTGCTTGCAATTACCAGATCGTATAGAACTGTGTTAAGGAAAGACGAATCGATTAAATGAATGTCGCAACATTACAAAAAGATGTGCCTTGAAATAACAAATTAACGTAGCATGGTCATGGACAACTTGTCGACAAGGGCGATTGTTTCTTCGGACGATATCCCGAGGCCACGGGACCGTTCCGACCTAGGAAGAAACACGGATAGCTATGCCGGATGCATGCCACGGTAGGCAGTGGCTTTCAACGGGGCTCGCTACCTGCGCTGAAGGACCACTGTCTACCAAGCTATATGTCCAGGATGGCTTGTCGTGCCAGTGACCTTCACGAATGCACTCTATTATGTCTTATTATTATCAACATGATAGGAAAGAACATGGTAAGTTTACGCTACAACGACGCGCTCTGCCGGGGGTAAGATCTATCGTCGTTATACGGTTGTGCCTACAAATATAAGTTTGATTTGAGTAGGATGGCTAGAAACTTCACTAATCAATTGCATGCACGCTCACTTAACTTCTTCAACAAATGAGAGCATGGGATTTAAACTGCCACGCACTAGCATAAAGTGTAATGTGCTGACCCTCGCTCTCAACAGGTACTCGGAACCAGGATAGCGTGCCAAGGAACTGAAGGCGATGCTCCTTTCTTTTGAAGCCTTGCTAGCGCAAAGGCTAACTCTGCAACTTTTTGAAGACTCCAACCCAACTGCATCATGAGTCGCAAACTCTCGTTAATCCCAGGTCTTAGCGAGTCATTTTGATGTTTTGTAAAAAGGGATATAAATGTATGGAATGACTATCTCATCGATGTCTGTTGTAAGCCCGAGAGGCCTCTTTTGTAATCGAGTCTGTAACCTAACTTATTATCAATAAAAATGCAAGTTTCCTTCTCTATAAATGTGTTCAATTTCTCTACATACTCTTATATATGATGTTGTTTCGGATAACCTTATGAACCGCCTTGTGCAAGCGCAACTTAGGCTTGTACGGCATCACGCCCGGGGGACGACTATCGATTCTACCGAATCGGGGCGTGACATGTACATGCCACAACACAAATCTCTCCGAGCCAGCTAGTGGGAACCCTTCACAAGCATCCAATCTTTGCTCTCAAACAGACTGCGACATCCATCTTCTGTCAGCCTCTCTACCGAAGTCAAGTTGTAGCGTAAACTCGTACATGTCGTACGCCCCTGAGGACGAATATCTTACCAAACTCCATCGTCAAGTGCACATCATCGATGCCTACAACTGCAGCCATCCCTTTGTCGTCCATCTTCATACGTCCAAACCTGCCTTCGCGATATGATATGAAGATCCTTCTATATGAAGTGGCGTGATACGATGCCCCCGTGTCCATGACCCAGTCGCCATCATGATACATGCCACAAGGTTCCTCTGCGTCGGTCGCTACAATGATGATATCTCTTATTGATATGAGATCTTCATGATCATTCTTGCCTTTGGCCTTTTCAACTTTGAGCTCCATGCAGTTCCTCTTGATATGACCCATTTCGTCACACTAATAGCAGCCCTCCTTGCGGTCCATAAATGCAAGATCCCGAGAACTCCCCCATGTCCTCGCCTGTGACTTGGGTCTTTCCTTCTCGTAGTAAGTCACCAGAGCGGACTCCTGCGACAATTCTACTTGCTTGCATCGAACCTCCTCATTCAACAAGCTACTTTTGACTACCTCCATCGTGACAACTCCATCAGGCGCGGAGTTGCTCACCGACACCACTAATGTTTACCAGCTTTCAGGCAGAGAACTCAAGAGCAGTAGGGCCTGAAGCTCATCATCAATCACCATCTTCATCGCAGACAGCTGATTGAAGATACCTGAATCTCGTTCAGATGTTGTGCCACTGGGGCACCCTCCGTGTACTTCGAGTTGACAAGTTGGCGACTAAGAAATGCCTTGTTGCCAGCCGTCTTTCTTTCGTACAGCGAATGCAGCTTCTCCCACAATGCTTTTACCGAACTCTCATGGACACATGGTGAAACATCGAATCATCCAACCATTGGCGGATGAATTCGACGACCTTCCTATCCAGTCGTTTCCAGTCTTCGGTAGCTTTGTCCGTTGGCTTTGCGTTGTCGCCCTCCAACGGACCATGCAAGTCCTTACACTAGATTATATCCTCCATCCTTGGCTTCCAAATTGCCCACTTTTTCCCTGTGAGGGTGATCATATGAGTGTTCATCTGTTCCATAAACATGGTTGCCAGAACCTCCAAACATCTGATACCAATTGTTGGACGCGTGCGCAAGCGTTTGCCAACACTACCAAAATAAGTCAAATTAGTAACGCAATTAGCGACGCTTTGCTAAGACATCGCTAATATTTTTGACATTGGCGACGTACTTTTTATATGTCGCAAAACGTCACTGATTGCAAAAAGTAGCAACGTTGAGCGACGTTTAGTGACTACAATTAATTTGTTGGAAAGTGACGTCGATGAGAAGTCGCTAAACGTTGCTATATTTTGTAATCAGCAACGCATATTTATTGGGTCGTCATTTTTTTTATTTTGGTGACGTTTAGCGACGTCATTTAATGACGTCGCTAACTGTTTAATATACACGGGACCAGCCCCATCCTAAATCGAAAAATTTTACCCCAAATTTTTTTCCTCCCTCAACCGTCGCTCGCCCCTCGACTGCTCCTCCCTCTCGACCGCCGCTCCCCCCTCGAGGCCACCGTCTCTTCCCCTCGCCACCGTGAGCTCCTCCTCATCCGGGCTCCTCATCCACCGACCCCCCATCTGCGAGCTCCTCCTCCTCCTCCAAGCTCCTCCTCCTCTCCGGGCTCCTCCTCCACCGACCCCCCCTCTGCGAGCTCCTCCTCAACCACCTACGCCGACCTCCTCCTCCTCTCGACAAACCCCAAGATCTGGTAAACCCTAACTTATATTCTATCTGAGTTTAGACACGACACAGACATGATACACTGATACGATACACTATATTATATTCATACACTGACACGATACACTGAGCTGTAGGAGCATAAAAAGTGCTTCATGGAGTGAGTCAAAGAGATAGAAGCATTCCACTCAACATGATCTATTGTTACAGGCTAATCGCTTTACGCCAGGGTCAAGCCGATGGTTTTACGCCAGGGTCAAGCTGATGGTTTTACGCCTAAGACAGGCTAACCACTTTATGCAGGACAAAGCTGTCGAGTCTTGCATTTAATGCAAAGTCTGACATAAAGATTTAATGATGGCATATATCACAGAATTCGAAGGGATTTATTTTACACAGAGACCAATGTTGTCGTTTAGTATGTGGACTGAGCTATTTTACGCTCACAGTATGGCTTCTTTTACGCATGGAGACTGTATGAGTTTTTACGCTCAAAAGTTGACGTGTGCATAAAGTTTATTTGGGCTACTTTTACGCTCAAGGTTGTTTAACAACCACTTTACGCGGGAAGTCCATGTCAGGGCTATTTTACGCCTAGTCTACTACTTTACGCTCAGAGTATTTTGGGTTGTTTTTACGCCCTATTCTTCTTCACTAATTTGGAACGTGGTTTGCCTACATGGCTTTCATGCCACACATCTCGAAGAACGTATGTACGTGCATCCTATTCTTATTGAAATGATAGGACACGTGTCAACGTGTGCAGAGGATGACTTCAGCCATGGGTGGCAGTTATTAGCGTAAAGACGGAACTTTTGCTGAGTTTTTACGCACAAGAAGCCAAGTCTATAAATAGACTTATTTTTCTCATATGACACACAGAGAGAGAGAGAGAAGAGAATACATAGAGATCAGAGCCCAAAGACTTTGATTTTTCGGAGCATTCTTCTTCAACTTTTCTTCTAGAACAGAGTGAAGCAAAACAGGAAAGCATTCGGCCTCGCCATCAGTGCCCAAGTGCGTCGATACCTTTCTGGTGACTTAGTTCTTCCAATTGTTCATCTTCTAGCAGTGATCTTCATCATCATCGTATGGTCCAAGGAACAAAGTGATCATTTACAGATCATACTTCCATAGTAATACTTCCCAGAATCAAATTTGTACTTCTTGTACTTTTTCTTGTTTTATTTTCAAAATCCGATTTCCAGGCATTTTGTTAAGTGAAACAAAAATGGCGACTCTGCTGGGGATTTAGGAATCTAAACTTTGAAAAGTACAACCGTCCTACATGTTTAATGATGATATACAAGAAGAATTTTCTTCTAGCTCTTCACAATCATCAGATTCAGAAGAAGTCCAATTCATTGAATCCGATATTTCTCACTCCTCGTGTGTTAAAGGAGACTATTTTGATGAATCTGAGCAAATATTTTCAGCTTATATGGTTCAAATTGATGGTGAATCCGAGCCGTTTGAGAATGATCCTTGGGCCATGTCTGTTCATTCATTTTGGCATATATCCTCAAATGACATATGTCTTCTTAATCCCCAGCTACCAAGGTTTGGTTAAGCTGATTACTCGTCTCTTCGGAGAGAAATTTTGATCTTCTATCTTACCAGTTGGTATAGAAAGTTGGATTTATTATTTATCACGTTCTTATAACCTCTGAATAAATATTAAATTTGTTTGTATTTCCTATCTATCATGTCCATTTGACCTCTGCATAGATATTAATCTACTTTTCTTTGAGTTCTTACATACTGTCATGTCCATATTACCTCTGATAGTATTGTATACTCTAAAAACAGAAAACAAGATTTGATTATCTATCATGTCCATATTACCTCTGGATAGATACAAAGTATTGAGTTTAAAAGACTTGTCATGTTCATATAACCGCTGATAAGTATTTTCTGCCTCATACCTATTATTTATTCTAAATAAATGATAGGATCACAAAATAAATATTTCATTCATTTCTTGTGAAAATATTACAAAAATAAATAAGATAAAAGATGACAAGGAGCTCTTCTAAGGTGGAGCAGAAACATCTTGAAGCAACTTCTGTAGTTCTTCTAGTCGCTTGTCACGAGAACTCATAACTTTTTTAGTAGCTTCAGCACGTCGAGCTTCAGGAGTACAAATACGAGAAAGTCTAGCGAAGCTGATTATCAGATTGTCCTTGGCTTCATCAAGGGTTCTGATAGTTGATTCAGCCCCGAAGGCTTGTTCTTCTAAAATGGAGCTCTGAGTGAGGTGCAGATTTCGAGCGTCAATCATCTTTTCCCTTTCAGCCTTCAAGCGAGCTAACTCAGCCTCGACTTCGCGGATTTTATCATTTTTATTCTGAATATCTATGTTCAAAGCATCGTAAGCTACTCTGTGACCATGCAGTACGGGCTTTATTCCATCCAAAAAAGCTTTCTCTTTGGCAACCTTCAGACTATGTTCATGAAGAGCTTCATTATATGTGGTCTTCCGAGCAAGATAATCAGCCGTTAAGGCGTCATATTCCTCCTGGATGAGACTTTCAACAGTCTTACTTGATAGCTTGAGGTATTCGTTGATCGGCTATTCAAGGCCCTCTACAATTTTCTCCAATGCTGCAGCTCTCCCAGCATCATTGAACATAGAAACATTCCTAATGGTCAGAGCCATCGCTGCCTTCAAAATCTCATAACTGAGACCCTTATTCAGGACCATTTTTATTAGGGTTGCCAGAGTTTTGTAAAAAGTTTCAGTATGAATCTCAACTAGGAGATTCATTTCGATGCTGGAGCTTGGTGTGGCAGCAATATCTAATAGATCTCTTCTTTGGAGACCGGAAGTAGATGTTGTTGGTGCAACAGCAAGATGAGATAAAGTCGTTGCTGTTATTGCTGTCATGGCCAATTGATCCCTAGGAGCCTCAGGGATTATATCTCCAACACCAACAGATACCATTGGTGTAACAACAGGCTGTGATGGAATTGTTGTTGTTACTGCTGCCATAGCCAATTGATTCTCAAGAGCTTCGGGAGCAATGTCTTCAATATTTGTTACTCCGGTCATTTCTGGAGTTCTGGTGGCGGTAATAACGGTGGATGTGGTGACAATTACGGGAGCTGGTTCAGGTTCTGGCATTGGCTCATCAGAAACTGGTACTGAATTAGTAGCAACAATAGAAGATGTTATTATAGCTTCCCCAGTTTTAGTTGGTGATTCAAGAATGCTTTCAGTATTTTCTTCACTTGTTTGCTTCGCAGGATTTTCCATTGCTTCAATTGCAGTAAAATTTTCTACAGCTGATTCTTTATTCAAATCTGCTTCTCCTCCAGCAGCTCTATCATCACCTACAGTGAGGTCTATTGTAGTCTCTTCTTTGTGCTAGCCTTCAGCAGGAGAGGACATTTCAAGTTGTGCTTGTTGTACCTCTAATGATGGAGGATATTCTTCTTGAAGCTCCATCTCGGATTGTTGAACTCCCTCCTCATCAGCGTCTTCTTCTGAAGAAGAAGTTTCATCCTCAGATTCCTCATTTTCTTCATAGATATCTTCTTCTTGAGGAGGAGGAGCCACAGGCTTTGGTGCAATGATGATATCTACAAAATGAACAAAATAAGTTAATATACAAAATCATGGTACATAATTCCGTATAGGTTTTGTATGATACCTGGAATATGTGCGTTATGTTCAAGATATGAATCATAATCGCCATCCCAATCATCATCATCGAAGTCGAGAGCCGGCTCATCTGATGGAATACGGTCTCGATCAGCAGTGGATACAGCAGTAGCATCCCCCGTAACGTGTGCCTTGGTTGGCAAAGATAAATGGAGCGAGGAGCTAAGACGTCCAGGAGACAAAAGTGTTACAGCTTTTGGTGCTACTACTGGTGGAGGGACCGAAGATCCTTCTCCTGGATGAACTAGGGAAGAACCAATAAAATGATCCTCTTCAACCAAGGTGTCATATTCTGGAGTGAGGGCTCTTGGTTGGAAAGGCCCTTTAGTGGTAGACTTCTTCTTCTTTTTCGGAGTTTTTCTGGAAATGTGACGGCTGCACTTTGTTTTCTCTTTCGGCCTTTGCCAATGATGATAGGTTCTGCAGTTGGTTCCCCAACTCCTGTAGGGATAACTTCCAGATATGGATCTGGAATGCCAGTATCGTCAGGGATGTCTGCTAGCACCCTGACCGGTTCCTCAATATTTCCTTCTTTAGGCCACCTTAGACTACCTCTCATATTGTAGCCGTGGGCAAAAGAACGAATTGAAGCATAAAAGTGAGCATACGTATGAAGTATACGTAGCTCTGTAGTACTGGTGGCGGTTGAGACTCTAAATTTGGCACCAGTACGAGCAGTACTGAAATATCTCCAACCCGTAGCACCGTCAAGTAGTTTCCCATAGTGACGGAAATTAGTAGAGGGGTTACCAACATGAAGTTGGTCGTATCCAAATTGGCGAGCGAACCTACTGGGTAGATATGGTTCAAACGCACAATTATCTTTATTTCTATATATCAGGTGAGAAGGTCTGATGCATTGAAGCCATCTGAAGACTGATGGTGGCAATACAGCTCTTCCTTCAACTTCATCTTCAAACTGAATGCCAAAGCAATCTGCTGGAACTTGTGGCCGAGTACAGAAGAAGTTCCAACCATAAGAATAGTTCAGAACTGTCCGGGTATCTGCCACAGTCGTAGCAGTCCATGTAGCCTTGCTAAATTTTTGGAGGAAGACTTCCTCATTATCCCCTGGGCCTGGTGGTAACAGATTGCAATTGTGGTGCAACAACCAGCCCATTAAATAAGTATAGGGCATTTCAATCCTGGGGAAAACGTTTTGATGAGGAGCATTGTTAATTAACTCTTCACCGAAAGTCCTTAAACCTGCATTTATACGGCACACCATGGCCGATAGCAGATTGATTCTTACTTTAAAAACCAAGCGTACTGCTGGCCATAGAACACTGCGGTGGATTCTGTCAATAGTTCCAGTACCCGATACGACCCATCTTCTCAGCCATAAAGAAAGGAAGCCGGCCAACAAAGCTTTCCTAGAGATTTTCTGATTGCCGTATCTAAGGAAGCTCAAGGCTTCAGTTCCGACAGAGAATTTCCCAATCTTTGTAGACAGATATTTATTCGGGAATTTGTAGGCAATCATCATATCCCGAATTTTGTTAGAAGGAATTGTCGAATCTATATTGATTGCCAGGGCCTTATTTTCCTAAAACCTTTCTTTGTCATCTTTGGATATCTTATCCTTATGGAAGAAGAGATAAGTCGTCCACTTGTTGATGTATGCTAAATGAGATGTACTTTCATACATTGTAGTACAAATCAGATAGTGACACATCAATTCCTCATATACCTCAATCAACTGAGGATTAGTCTCTCTGATTTCAGCCAGTTCCCTGTTAGAGGGAACGTATTCCTCATATGGGGCTTCCCCCATTGTAGCTTCGAGATAAACTGTATCTCATGAAGAGCAAAGCCCATTTCGCCTTTCGGGTGGCTAAAGTTTCAGTTGAACATATATATATCTCCATTAAAGCCATGAATAGGTTTCCGTTCGGGGGAATACCCTGATTAGTGGAAGCTATCCCTTCATACAAGCCAATGTCTTTCAGTTTTGTCTCAAAATTCTTCATCATCCAAATACTTATCTGGATCCAGTTTTGGTTGAACGGAGTCAACCATCCCGGCAGCCTGGGATTTGTTTGGGGATATAATACAGCAGCCCTCATAAATTTGTTGACGAACATCTGGGTCTGCACTGGTTGAATTAAACCAGAGTCTTCACTAGGATTAGATCCTGGCATGAGGCCAAAAATAGAAGTGACACCGCCGTTAGGAACACCAGCAAAATATCCCATATCATTAGCATGCTCCCTCTTGAAAACAATTCTACCCGGTCTTCCATGACTGTTGGGAGTCAAATTCCACAGCATTTGTCGATGGTGGGTAGCATGGAAGAATGCTGATAAAGGATAATCTCTGTCCATATCCGGGAGGTACATGGCTCTATCTCTAAATTTGAATACCCAAGACTCCTTCTTGGGGTGTGTCTGGGACTTACAGTCAATTGCATCCCCAAACAAGAAAGCCAATTTTGCAAATTGTTGTGCATCTAGTGAAGTCAACAAATCCCCATTCATCATGGATAGCAACATCCTATCCCCTTGGGCTGCTATCAATTGTGCTCTCTCTATAGGGTAATCGGGGTTTGATTGAGGAAATGCTACGTGAGACAGATTCTCCAGATAATTCGAACCCACCATGCCAACTGACGAGCCAAAGACTTCTGCGAGAGGGTGAATTTGCAAGTCTACTGCGAAAAGAAAAAAAGATCAAATTAGTTTGAAGTCTTATGAGTAAAGACATTTATGTTTACTAAAGTTTATGAGGTCTTTGTTTTACAAAGTCTCTCAATGGTTGATAAACTTTTACGCTACCATATGTTGATATGAGCATAATGTGTCTTTTTTACGCTGGCATGAATGAACATGGGCGTAGTTAAGTTTTTACGCTAGCACCTTAGTTGTGGGCGTAGTTCAAGTTTTACGCTGGCACGTATAACGTGGGCGTATCTCTTAACTTTTACGCTGACACGTATAACGTGGGCGTATTTCTTAACTTCTACGCTAACACGTACAACGTGGACGTATTTTGTTATTTCAGTTTTTACGCTAACACGCATGACATGGGCATAAAAAAAACTGAATGTTCGGGTTATCTCCTTCGTCCTCGACGAGTCTTTCCAATTGAAGAATAGGGTTTTACCCATCATAGGCGGAGCTACGGCTGGGTTAGGCTGTCGGGTGATGTTGATGTTCGGACGGAGGTTTTCACACGATCGGCCGATGACGAATCGACGGCGGATTTCTTCCTCTTGTTGCTAGCGGTGGATGATTTCTTGGGAGCCATCAGATCAAAGTGAAGTTTCGAAGAAGGAAAAGGCAAAGGAATTCGGGATTGCAAGAAGATGAGTAAAAGTATTTTCTCTCTCTGAAAAGATCTATTTATAGAGAAATTCAAACTGGTTCAAATTTCCTAAAATTATGTCGACTGTTGGATATCCCCACTTTTACGCGGATGACTGTTGAGTATCCTGAATTTTACGCTGACTGGTCAAATCTCGACTTTTACGCTTCTGTTTAAAGTGTTTCAAATTTTGAAGATATTTGAAAACTTTGAAGGGGGTCTTGTAGGAGAATAAAAAGTGCTTCATGGAGTGAGTCAAAGAGATAGAAGCATTCCACTCAACATGATCTATTGTTACAGGCTAATCGCTTTACGCCAGGGTCAAGCCGATGGTTTTACGCCAGGGTCAAGCCGATGGTTTTACGCCTAAGACAGGCTAACCACTTTACGCTGGACAAAGCTGTCGAGTCTTGCATTTAATGCAAAGTCTGACATGAAGATTTAATGATGGCATATATCACAGAATTCGAAGGGATTTGTTTTACACAGAGACCAATGTTGTCGTTTAGTATGTGGACTGAGCTATTTTACGCTCACAGTATGGCTTCTTTTACGCATGGAGACTGTATGAGTTTTTACGCTCAAAAGTTGACGTGTGCATAAAGTTTATTTGGGCTACTTTTACGCTCAAGGTTGTTTAACAACTACTTTACGCGGGAAGTCCATGTCAGGGCTATTTTACGCCTAGTCTACTACTTTACGCTCAGAGTATTTTGGGTTGTTTTTACGCCCTATTCTTCTTCACCAATTTGGAATGTGGTTTGTCTACATGGCTTTCATACCACACATCTCGAAGAACGTGTGTACGTGCATCATATTCTTATTAAAATGATGGGACACGTGTCAACGTGTGTAGAGGATGACTTCAGTCATGGGTGGCAGTTATTAGCGTAAAGACGGAACTTTTGCTGAGTTTTTACGCACAAGAAGCCAAGTCTATAAATAGACTTATTTTTCTCATATGACACACACACACAGAGAGGAGAGAATACATAGAGATCAGAGCCCAGAGACTTTGATTTTTTGGCGCATTCTTCTTCAACTTTTCTTTCAGAACAGAGTGAAGCAAAGCAGGAAAGCATTCGGCCACGCCATCAGTGCCCAAGTGCGTCGATACCTTTCTGGTGACTTAGTTCTTCCAATTGTTCATCTTCTAGCAGTGATCTTCATCATCATCGTATGGTCCAAGGAATAAAGTGATCATTTATAGATCAGACTTCCATAGCAATACTTTCCAGAATCAAATTTGCACTTCTTGTACTTTTTCTCGTTTTATTTTCAAAATCCGATTTCCAGGCATTTTGTTAAGTGAAACATGAGCCACCAATAGGGACAATAAGATATGATTAGGGACTGACTGGGTTCAGTTCCAAAACTGATTAGGGATCAGTCTTCAACTGATCTAGTATCAGTCTTCGACTGATTTGAATGTCAGTCTCCAACTGGCATTTGAAGTAGTCAATAGGACTGATTGTTTAAGATGGACGTACAGGAAATTGGGTAAGTGGTGATACTGTTGTATCCTATGAGCAGGTGGAAGGGGCTATGGGGACTGAACCTGTGAGGAAGTGACAAGGGCCACTTGGTAGTATCAGGGGTGTCCTCTTAGTGCAGAGCACTTGTGCTCTGTTGCACAGAAAGTGCTCGAGTGTAGGCATCAGTTGGAGGATGTGAGAGGTTCAGGAATTAAGGGGAGGGTCTTTGTATTAGTCAAATTGAAACTGATATGAGGAAGAGAATCAAGTTTGGTGAGTACTAATTAGGCAGGGGTCTTAGGTCCCTACAGGTAATGGCCTTTGCTTGGCCTCTATGTGCATTAGGCAGGGGTTTTCTTTTCTTCCCTAGGACAGCAGTCCAACATGAGGTGGTAAACAGCAGTGAGGATGGGGGCTTATCTCTGCAGTGAAGGGTATACCCTATATTGTGTGTGTGTGTGTGTGTGTGTATATATATATATATATATATATATATATATATATATATATATATATATATATATATATATATATATATATATATACACACACACACACATAGGTATAGTGGTGTCTTCAATTAGGTACTATATGAACTTAGTAAGGGTTAAGTTAAGGTATTGTGTATAGGATATCCATATACATGTTATGGTTGATAATAGACCTAAAGTATCTTATCTATATGTTAAAGTTAACATATAGGAATAGGTAAATAAGGTAATCATATAGTCTATGTATAGGATATCGGGTATAGGTATAGAGGGTAGTTTGAGTGTGATACTAAGAGGGCTTAAGACAAGGTAACCACTCTTAACTTATATTAGATAAGGGATAGCCAGTGTTATATGAATGCATGTATATTCTATGTGTTAATGCATAATAGATATGACACGTGTCTTGTGTTAACTAATATAGCCTAGATAGGTGAGGTATAGATCCAATAGCTCGGTTATAGATTCTTACAACCTAGAAATAGCTAAGTTTGACCATTTGACCTAGAATTGACCATTTGACCTAGAAATGGACTAGAATGAGTTTTTTTTCATTTCCAAACATGATATTAATATAATATTTTATAATTAGGTCTTCGAGACACCGTATCGGACACTATTGATATTCCATACCAGTTATCAGGCGAGTACATTCTTTGATAATTTTTTGCTTTATGATATTTTCTATGTTTCTTGAATTTAATGTAGATATCCATGATTATTTGACACATTGATCACACGGAGATCCCGTCATGAGATGTTATTCTTTGTATACCTTGGGATATCTTATGCAAACCTCCTTGTTATTCTTGTACATTGTATGGACACCGATTCCTGCGAAGGCTAGCTACCTTCTCAGAGAATCATGTGTCGTAACTTGTCATGGTTGGACCCACTATACTAGTCGGAGGCGAAGAGTATTATCGTAGATATGTGATCAATACCCTCCTTGTACGCATGGATCCACTATACTTGTCATGGTTAGATCCACTATACTAGTCTATGCATCCATTTGGACAATATAATTGAATAAGTGTATCTATCTTTGCAGAATTATCTTCAAATGGATATGAATTACTATCTGCAAAATCGTTCGTGGATGTACAACCGTCATCCTGATGACATGTGCGGTATACGGGATAAATTTATAGAGGGTGTACCACAATTCCTGCAGTTTGCCAAGGCGTTCCCTCAGTACATGGACGGTACCAAAATTAAGTGTCCGTGTGTGAGATGTCACAACTTGAAATATCATCCAGAAGTGGAAGTCACATATCATTTATACTCGAAGGGTTTCACGCTGAATTACTATCAGTGGAGCGCGCACGGAGAACTTGTGTCTTTAACATCGGAGTATGAGCCTTATGTGGATGTCCACAACCATGCTGCTTACGATGATGGGTTGGTGAACATAGTTTTTGATGCGACGGGGCCTAGTTTCGATCCGGAAAATCATGATGCTCCTGAGGAGGCACCGAACGCCGATGCTGCAAAGTTCATGGAGTTGATAGAGAATGCAAGGACTCCATTATATCCTGGTTGTGAGGATCATTCACCGTTGGAGGTGGTTACAAGATTGTTGAGCATCAAGTCCAATTTTAACATGTCGTAAGATTGCTACAACCGACTTATGGAGTTGATTATAGAAAAATTGCCTGAGGGTGCTAAGTTTCCTAAAGACTTTTACCGGTCTAAGAGGATGGTGAGATCGCTCTGGATGGGATACGAGAAAATTGATGCATGTCGCAACGGGTGCATGTTGTACTACAAAGACGACAAGCATGAAGACGCCTACAGATTTTGTGGTGCTGATCGCTACAAGGGCAGTAGTAGAGGAAAGTCTGTCGGTGCAAGGAAGCCTACCGATTAGATGTACTACTTGTCGTTGACGCAGCGGTTGTAGCAGTTGTTTATGGTGAAGAAAACTGCAGAAAACATGAGTTGGCATAAGCGGGAACAGACCGAAGGAGTGTTGGATCACCCATCTGATGGAGAAGTATGGAAGCACTTTGATCGAGAGTATCTAGATTTTGCTTCTGATCCGCGTAATGTCAGATTGGGTCTCTGCTCCGACAGTTTTACCCCATTCGAACTTTCGGGATCCCAGTATTCGTGTTGGCCTGTGATCGTCACTTCGTACAACCTACCGCCTTGGATGTACATGAAAAGTCTGAGAAGGCCAAGGCGGCTAAGAAGTAGGGATCAAAGTGGTGCGGTGGGTCGATTCCGATGACGGAACATTTCCGTCGTTTGGTATGTCTTTTTATTTCAGAAATATTATTTTAATGCAAGTCCGATCAATTAGTAAAAGGTGATATATTTAATTACAGGTAAATAGGGGTGATGACGCCAATATGGTAACCGTCTTCCTGGCAACACATCGAAAGGGCGAGAAGCTTATTGACGAGAGGGCCGAGAAGGCCTATGTAAGTATTACAATTCTATTTATTAATTTTAATACTTCGTATTAGTTTTGATATAACTTAGTAAATATGCATGCAAATAAATATTCATCTAGTTCGTAATAATAAGTACATTAGACATTAGAAGTTATATAGTATCCATGCTTTCTAGGCCGAGTTTCAACGGCTTAAGGAGCGGGCGGCTGCTAGTGCATGCACCTGCTGCGGGAGAGGCCGGTACTTCCTCGCAGCCCGCTCCAGCTCCGTCGGAGGACGAGCTGTGGGTGACCTTCGCTGGTGGTCTCCACAGGGGTACGTACTACGGTACGGGATTCTATGGCGTCCTAGTTGCGACACAGTCCTCTATGACCTCCCCTGCTAGTGTGCATGGCCTACGACCCTCCCAGGAGTCTGCCTGAGTCCAGCAGATGGTCGAGTCTGTCCGTGACGAGCTGCTACGATGGATCCAGGAGCAACACCATACGGACGATGCTGCGCTTCTAGTACGATTGGATACGCTCGACCGCAAAATTAATGGAGCTCAGGGATATGACTGAGAGGACAGAACGGGGCGTCACTTATCTTAGAGCGTCGACAGAGCGCAGCGTGACGGATCTGCAGGCATCACAACTGTCCATGGACGAGAGGCCGATGTTGATGCAGGATTCGATGGTTGATAGCAGTACGAGGCTGTTATCTACCATGGATTCATACCACCAGCGACTAGCAGCGTTGGAGCGTTATTGTCCTCCGGGTGCGCCTTCATCGTCGTCGACTCCGTCTTCTTTATCGACACCGACTCCACCGACGTCATTACCTTCTTCATTGGTGACGATTTCATGGGAGGAGTACGAGATGTTTTTATCCTTGAGGCGCGGTGGTGCCCCTCCTCCTCCAGATCCACAGTAGTTCGAGTTAGGATTGTTTGATGTGATGATATTTTAGTGTTTGTTTATGTTGATTGTTTGTTTGTGTGTAGACTTTTAGTATTGGTTGTGTAAACTTTGGATATTGGTTGATTGGGTGTAGACTGGGGTTGATTGTTATACACTTTGGATATTGGTTGTAGACTTTGGATATTTTAGTGTTTGTTATACACTTTGTGTTGGTTGTACAGTTTGGATATTGGTTGTAGACTTTTAGTATTGTTTGTGTTGATTGTTATATTGTTGTGATTTATCGGTTTTGAGTGTTCCATCGAAGGGGTCGACGAACCCAGGAAGAAAATGTGCTTCTGTGTATTTATTGTTATTTATTAAACTGCAGGAATAAAATGTGATTTTGTGGACATTCTGTAATTGATTTATTTTTATTTATTTTTTGCAATTTAGCGACGTTTACCGACGCAAGAAAACGCCGGTAAACGTCGGTAAGTCAGCAAGTATACCGACGCCTACCGACGTATTTGTGCGTCAGTAAGCGTCGGTAAACGTCGGTAAACGACGCTAAATGTTCCAGAATTTTTTCTCGTTAACGGAATCGGTAAACGTCGGTACGTATTCTAAATACGTCGTTAAAAGTTTCAGGATTTACCGACGTGTACCGACGTAATAAACGTCGCTATATTACCGACGGTTCGCGGTGAGCGTCGGTAAAAGTCCCATGATTACCTACGTACTTTTGCGTCGGTAAGAGCGATGATTAGCAACGTTTTACCTGTTATACCAGGCTTTTCGCGACAACAATAAAACGTCGCTAAATATAACTTAGTGACGTTTTCATCATTTTTAGCGACGTTTTTGGGCGTCCTAATATGACTTATTCTGGTAGTGCAACCCACCTGACCAAAATCAACCCCCATATAATGGATACCAAGCACAAGATGAAGACAAGTATATGGCGGTGACGTACATCACCTGGACAAATCCCAACATTTAATAACTCAGATAAAATTACAAGATTGACAGAACTCACGTTGAACCCTTTGTCCTAATAGGTTCAACCCCCTCACCACTCTCAAGAAGAAAAATAGAAGATTACAATTGAGATCACTCACCAACTCGTAGCAATCTCCCTAACCGAAGTTGACAACTCCTAAATTAGATCTTCTTCTTCCTTCCGTCTTGGATGGCGAAACCCTTAGAGTAAAGTACGGACTGTCTCTTATATTTTCTTGTGGACAAGCACCCTAAATCTCCACTTTTGTGCTTTTTGCTTATTCTTTGTGTCTCCACCCTCACCCCATATATATAGGATGAGAAAATTCTATTTTAGGTCATAATATGATTTCTTAATTAGGAAGCCCTCAAATAAGAATTCTATTACACCTAAAATAGCCTATCAATTATCCTATTTTAGATCATAATAGGATTTCCTAAAATAAGAATCCTATTATACCTAAAATAGCACAACACGGACATCCAAATCTAATCAAATCAAATATTTAATAAGATTTGGATTCAACAAATATGTTGTTACCAAATTCAGACTGGACTCCAACAGAACATGTCCTATTTCCCTGGCCGACCAAGCCAGTGCACACCGCACGATCCCTCTCGAAGACGAGCACGAGTCCTTGGTTCCGGGGTTTCCTCCTCTTGGCGTGGTGCCGCCAAGCGCCCGCACCGCTGTGACGACCCCATCCTCCTTGAATGACCACCGCTCGAAGAGTCGCCGTGCGCGTACTTGTCGAGCCCGACCTCGACATCGGTGCTTCCCGTCGCCATCGACCACCCCCATGAACCGCGAGCACCTTCTCCTTCTAGTGGCGCATTCCGGCAACGCAGCACTCCCTCTTTCCTTATTGAGAACTCAGCTCCAACTGTGAGTTCTCTATCTCTTCCCCATGTAGTATCTTGTTCATGTAGATTTTTTTTGGAAACGTTGGGAGCACGTCACCGTTGTAACTTTCCTTGCTCACGAAAATGTTGGTTGCTCACAAGAGTTTTATAGTGATAAATATGTGGCTCATGGAAAACATATGGTCACTCCAAACATTTGTATGACCACTTGGCATTCCATGGGAACACCAATACACCCGCTAGCTAACTTCAATCTCACTGTAAAGTTGTGCTCAAAAGGAATTGTTTTTGTTCACAAACAATCGGTTGAGCATTATTAGAACTAGTGGGTTAGCTAGTAGCAAACACGCTCACCATAACTTTTAACTAATTACCCACACTACTTTAGGCCAAGTATAAGTGCACGACAATCTTCTTGTAGCAAACTCTAAGGATGTCAGCTGTTGGTGCAGTGAACCACGTACACACTTTTGCTCACAAGCCAAGTGTTGTGCACAAACCATTTATTTGAGCTCAATGTGAAGGCTTTAGCACACATGGAGACCACCCCTCTCTTTAGTTATAACACCCTCTCCGTGACATAATATTCACACCCACTTATCTTGTAACACACTTATTTTCCATAATTTTCTAGTATACTGAGCCTTATAACTCCCACATCTTTTAGCCCACTAGGAGCAATCTGTTGCTAGCACACATTTTGGGCTCATGCTACACTCCAACAATTAGCTAGCTAGCTAGCTCAAGCTGTTAGATAAAAAAATATACCTTGATTCCTGTAAACAATATAACAAAAGATTAGAGTTACCGGTCTACGGAGAAGTCATGCACGAAGCATTGCCCTAAGAGAATATTCGAGGTCTATGTGCAGACTTCCTCTCGAATCCTCCTAGTGGTAAAACCCCCTTGCTACCGGCTTCCCATTGTTGCACACAACTCCGGGAGAATAACCCTGACTTAGCTCTTGCCCAGAGTAGAAACGATTGGAATAGAAATGAAAGGAGGTAGGAGGATGAAAAAATTAAGAACTTTGTTAGTCATTTTTCTATATCTCTATATCTTCTATAGAGCAACCATGATAGATATATATACATCTAGAGGAAACCATACCCAAAGCCAACTAATAAAAACCATTTAAAATTATTGAATAGGCTAATAAATTAGCCATTACAAAAAACTAAAGAGGGTAAGGGTTAATAGGATTTAATAGGCTAATAAATCTAGTCATATTCAACAACAAATAATAGTCATTTAACATGAATATAATGACTAGTTAAGTAGCCAATGAATTGAGTAAAAATAAGGTTAGGAGGAAATTTGATTTTTTCGACATATCATACAACAATCCCCCCCAAAAATCAAATTTTTGAAAACAGAGATAACATAATTCAAAAGAATAGAAGTAGAGAATTTTTGGGCAATTATATACTATGCATAGATGAGATGGACTACAGCCTTGAATCTCACGTAGTGACTATTGTCTTTGTCTGAAGAAGTGCTTGATGGACTATGCCTTGAATCAGACTTCTTGAACCAGACTCAGAAAATAACACACATAGTACGCTAGAGGTTCTTGGGTCTATCGGGTGGCGCATTTTATTGGCCATGCGCACTTTTCCACATTCATGAGAGTTGTCTAGGATCGCCCTGTTCTATAGTCGCGGCCTTCACGACCTCTCACATAGGTAAGCCCTCCAAGGGTTGGTGATTGGAGTCAACCCTGCATAATCATGCTTGGACCTATTAAGAGTTTTAAAACTCATCCTAACCAAATCACACCAGAACACTGTCACCATAGGGATGGGAAATCATTGTACACATGTACAGCCACTTGGGCATTATTTTAATGAGATTTTAATCTCGAGTCAGTGTTCCATAAAGTCACCTTAGTCCAGCTTGTTTCTACCCATTGAACCGGCTTCTTGGGATCTCCAGTCAGACTCGGTTGGGTTGCCACTGCTGGTGACTTACTTATGGGCTTAACCCCACCCCCCTCGATGATTCTAGGATTAAATTCCTAGATAAACTCTTCGTCAAGAGTAAACAGACTCTTCGTCAAGAGATCTGTAAAGTTCTTTTATGACTTTATAGTCAAGAACTATATTATTTTTTTATTTTAGAGCTCTTTTAATGTCTTGAAACGCAGCTGCAGGTACCTGTTCATCTTAGAAATCACAAGATCGTGCTTTTAGCATAATTTAAAACATATATAGAAATATGCTGATCATATAAAGTATAAAAAGTCTGAGTCATACAACTTCAGTACAAGATGTAACTGAAACATTCCTAAGTATATAATACTCTTTAGCTATGCTTCTTACATAAACTAAAGAGATAAAAACTCCTCATAGAGAAAAATTATCCATAAATGGATTAGATGTCATATGAGCCAGCTACCCAATTGTATTAAAATGATTTTCTATGACATAAGAGTATCTAATATGA
This sequence comes from Iris pallida, assembly GCA_029216955.1. Lineage (NCBI taxonomy): Eukaryota > Viridiplantae > Streptophyta > Magnoliopsida > Asparagales > Iridaceae > Iris > Iris pallida. Next base: position 20,773 of record JANAVB010031813.1, on the reverse strand, counting down.
TACAATTTTATAGTCTAGAATATCCTTAAAAATATATATTCTTGAACTGATTTGACTGATTTAGTTATTTTCTAAATCAGATTTGGTGACATCACAATTATTTAACAAATATGTGATTTCACTAATTGTTGATATAGACATTAGGATGGTGAGCAAAAATTCATCTGACTCTATCATGACTTAAAGTAAGATACAATAACTTTCAGCATTGGCTCCAAAGATTTACCTTTACAAGTCATTTTTACAAAATGGCAGTCTAAAGTGATGGAAAAATAGTTTAAGTGATTTTGCTAATTGACCTTATCAAATCTTTATTTTATCAAGTTTTGATCAACTTGGGTTAGCTGTAGGGGCCGATTCCCAGCTAGCGGAGGTCCACAGGGGGACGATTAAATACCGTGTCGCTTATGGCTATTTACGCCCGGTTGACAGAAGGACCCTTTCGGCTTGTACCCAAATTAATCTCAACTTTTAAAACTCAGATTCAAAGGAATTTGCAATTTCACTAACTATTTTCTAGTGACTAATTGTCTGAATGAATCAAAGAATTATAGTGTCACAAAATATAAACAAAACAAAGTTTGTCTAAGTATTGTGACTGAACAATATTGTGATTTCTTTTGAACTAGAAATTCTAATATTGTAATAATATAACCATTTAAGATTTAAATATTCAAACCAATCAAGAAAAACAATATCATTCAACATCTTCATAATCTATATACATAAACCAAGAAATTTGGCTCACACGCTCGACAAATCAAAATGAATAAAATATGTAGGTAAATATGAATATTACCTACCAAAATGATCGGAGCACGAATGTCGATATTAGGTATGTCTCATAATTTTGTCATTCTAGAGTACAAAATGTTTCTTTCTAAACATACACATGGTTATAAAATTATCAAGAAGTTAGATCAAATGATCATTGTCTTTAACCAAAAATTTGATGGATGCAACAAGAAAATAGTAAAGCATCCTTCTAGGATGATATGGACAACAAGGACATCAAATGATTGCAATATAGTTGGAACAATAGTAGATATGGAGTTTTCACTTAAATAAATTTTTGCAACAAAACTTTCTTATTAGAAAGCATAAAAGACATATACTAGGTATATAATCATGTTCCGGCGATGCACTTGGCACACCAGCTAGATACTGGCATCACGAGCATATGAATAATTATACTGATCTTTCAAGTTCAGAATAATAGAGCAAAGAAATATTTTTTTTAATTACTTGACCTCATCTTTAGCATTTTTTTTTAACATGTCACAATCTCTAATGCTTCGTTGCGGACAATATGTTCTTTCTGAAAAAATTAAAATCTCTAATATTTTGGTCAAAAAAAAAATGTTAGTTTGCATATTAATAAGAAATATAATTTCAAACGATGCATAACTTGTTTATTCAGGCACACCAATATATGTTGTCTATGAATTTTAACAGTAAAGTAATCCAACAACATTTAACAAGAAAATTAAATATTTTCTAATGAATCAAATATTTTTAAAAATATGTTTAACATAATAATATTCAAATTCTTGCACAAATATTTAACAAAATATTATTATAAAGTTACTAAACGGAAAGATGATAAATATTTCATGGAAGAAAAAAATGTTATAATAGTCAAGACAATTCTTTTTTCTTTTTTTCCATTCAACAAAATATATATATATATATATATATATATATATATATATATATATATATATATATATATATATATAAAGAATCAACTAAAATATGATTTAGAGTTGATATCCTAAAACAATTTCACTTAAGGAAACTATGTTCTAGTCCAATTAGGGATAAAATATAATTTATATCCGCAAGTGACAACAGCCTAAAGTGGAAGTCTAACATCCTTTTGGGAACATGTAGTCTATTTCAAATATTAGACCCAGAGCACCCCTCGTTTTATTTAGGACATGTCTAGATCAAGTCTTTTACCATGTAATTAGAAAGGAGAAAAGGAATCAAGTTAGACAGAGAGAAATGCAATTCAATTAATCAAGATTGTCATTAATGATATATATGAGACGCAACCAATTTTATTTTAACATCAAACACAATTTATGGCCGTGCATTCTCCTTTGTTCAAACTTTCTAAAACTTATGATCTTTATACAAGCCGAACCGAAAGCAAAAACAAGTTCCAATGCTAAAATGTATAAAATGTAGACTAGTAATTTATACAACATTTTCAACACATTGAAAACCAAAAAAGAAAGTGTAACAATAACTTATGGACATAACCAACTAATAATATTTCTATTGTAAAGAATAGAATAGCTACTTTTTTTTCATATTCATAAGGATGTAGCTTTGATACATATTTTAAATTAATTTAATGCCACCATGATTTGTGTCTTGTTTGAAGAAATCAGAATGATGCATGTGTTTCATCCAAAAGGAAAAAATATGGACAAAAAAAAATAACATCCACAACATGGATGACAACATGTATCATTTGAAGTTTTCAGGTTGTGCATATGCATGAATAAAAATAAATAAATAAATAAATAAATAAATAACGAGCATAATTTACAACTGTAAGCCAATAAGCATATTATTTGGAGCTTTCTAACGATATTATATTCTATAAGACTGTTAAAGAATTATCATTGACTAAAGAAGTCATTGCATATGACTGAATAACACCAATGATAAAAGCATAATTATCAATAATTATGATAAATTAGACATCTTATGTATCAGAGAACATGTCAATATGTTATATACTTAAGAAAATATGTTTGTTCAAAATTGTGCTATCAAATTTAGATGTAATTATTATGAAAAAACTAAAACCAATTTTAAGGACATATGGATACTGAATTATGAGACAAATTCATGAACTAGAAATTTGCATGGACATAATTTTATATGTATTTCAGGGGAGCTAAGGCACCAGTGGAAAATAAAACGACATTTGTTTTATTTTCTAATGATAAAGTGTTTTCTTATGCATATAATTCTAAGTGCATATATAGTCATTGATGTTTAATGACATGCATGATAACACTGAATCAAGCTAGAGAAAAGAGTATGTTGGAAAAAAGAAAAAGAAAACACATATCGAGTTTCAAGAAACCAAAGATGATTGCAGAATACTTCAAATTTCATTTCCAATTGACGCTATAATCAAATGTGCATATTCTTCATGAATGCTTATAGGTTTGTATGTAGCGTTACTAATTTATCATAAATCACCCAAGCATGACTACAACTTTTGTATTTACAAACTTTTTACTAATGAAGTAATCCGTCCATAGACTATTTATTTCCAAGAGCAGGCTTAAATTGTTGCCCAGAAGTTTCAAAAGAAAAAAATTTCTTGCAGATGGAATCTAGTAGTCTAAATAAAATAACTATACAAGTACCTTAACCAAATATTTATGGATGACAGTATATAAAATTGCATGTAATAAGAAACATCCACAACAAGATGAAAGTATCCAACATCGGTATGATTAAATTAAAATATAACATGTATCATTTCAATAGTTATTTTAACGTTAAACAAGACATATAAAATAATATTAAACAAGTCATATAAAATAACCACACGAGTATTCTCTTAGATTGTTAGATAAAAAAATATACCTTGATTCCTGTAAACAATATAACAAAAGATTAGAGTTACCGGTCTACGGGAAAGTCATGCACGAAGCATTGCCCTAAGAGAATATTCGAGGTCTATGTGCAGACTTTCTCTCGAATCCTCCTAGTGGTAAAACCTCCTTGCTACCGGCTTCCCATTGTTGCACACAACTTCGGGAGAATAACCCTGACTTAGCTCTTGCCCAGAGTAGAAACGATTGGAATAGAAATGAAAGGAGGTAGGAGGATGAAAAAATTAAGAACTTTGTTAGTCATTTTTCTATATCTCTATATCTTCTATAGAGCAACCATGATAGATATATATACATCTAGAGGAAACCATACCCAAAGCCAACTAATAAAAACCATTTAAAATTATTGAATAGGCTAATAAATTAGCCATTACAAAAAACTAAAGAGGGTAAGGGTTAATAGGATTTAATAGGCTAATAAATCTAGTCATATTCAACAACAAATAATAGTCATTTAACATGAATATAATGACTAGTTAAGTAGCCAATGAATTGAGTAAAAATAAGGTTAGGAGGAAATTTGATTTAACATGAATATAATGACTAGTTAAGTAGCTCACTTCCTCCCGTGCAGAGATGTACCTTAGGCAGGTTGTCAGGTTGTACGGAGTGCCAGTCAGTATCACCTCGGACCGAGATTCAAGATTCACGTCTCACTTTTGGCGTAGCCTACATGAGAGTTTGGGAAGTCGTCTCCAGTTCAGTTCAGCATATTATCTGCAGACAGATGGTCAGTCGGAGCGTACAATCCAGACTCTTGAAGACATGTTGAGATCTTGTACACTTGACTTTGGTGGTTCGTGGAAAGATCACCTGCACCTGGTGGAGTTCTCGTACAACAATAGCTTCTAGGCCAGTATCCAGATGGCACCGTTCGAGGCACTGTATGGTAGAAAGTGCAGATCCCCGTTAGCCTGGGATGATGTGGGAGTGAGGCAGATGCTTGGCCCAGAAATGATTGCCCAGACAGTTGAAGTGGTCAGAAGAGTCAGGGATCATCTTCGAGTTGCCCAAGTTCGCCAGCACCATTTGGCCGATTCTCATCGGCGCCCTCTCGAGTTTCTGTCGGCGACCATGTATTCCTGAGAATTTTGCCTAACCGTGACATCATTCGTTTCGACGCACGGGAAAAGCTTAGTCCTAGGTATATAGGGCCGTTCGATATTCTGGAGCGAGTAGGAGATGTATCCTATCGTCTCTCTCTCTCGCCGTCGCTAAGCGAGGTACATGACGTATTTTATGTATCCCAACTACAACGGTATATCCCTAACCCGAGCCACATCCTGGATCATTCAGAATTGGTTATTGGTACTAACCTTTCGTATGAGGAGAGGCCCATGTCTATATTGGACCGGAGAGAGAAGATACTCAAGAACAAGACTATCAAGTTAGTCCGAGTTGCTTGGGGTCATCACTCTTTGGATGAGTCAACGTGGGAGCGTGAGGATGATATCCGATCACGATATCCCGACTTGTTTGACTCGTGAGGTATAATGTCTTCCTTATGCCTCGTGGCTTCGATTCCTTGCTTGCATGATTGATTGCTTGATTGATTGCCTAGTATAGCTTGCTTGTGATTAATATAGCTTGTCCTCGTCTCTCTAGCCTCTTAATTAAATTCTGAGAATATAATTCTTTTAAGGTGGGTAGAGTTGTAATGCATGTACGTGGTTCGTGTTACGTATTTTTAGAATACGTGTACGTATTTTATCTTGTATTGCATGATTCCTTGCTTAGCTTTTCTTCATGGCTTGGTTTATTCTTAGGTTGGTTCGGCTTGGCTTGGTTTTGCTTTGGTTCATCATGAACCAAAGGTGAACCCCTACCTACCACCACCATTAGTATTTATTAACCCTTTCTCCTTTCTCTCTCCTCATTACTCTCCTTCTTCTCTACCATAACTTCTTCACCTACCAGAGAGAGAGAGAGAGAGAGGTCTAGGCAAGTGTAACTTGCTTCATGGAGGAACTCTAATTTTATTGTTCCATTCTCTTCTTTACAGCATTCTAACATACTTTAGTACTTGGCATTTTTACTTTCCATGGCCAGATTCTTGTAGATCTAAGTTTATCTTATTTTTGGATTTCTTGGGTTTTGATCTACTTAATCTTGTTATTTCTAAGTTTTTATGATTTCATATTGTAGAGAATTTTGTTCTGCCCCATTTTGACCTATGGAAGTTCGGATTCGGACTCTGGATGAAGGTTTTATGGAGCTTGGAAGCATGGGTTCATGGTGTTCTTCTTCTCGGAAATTCGGAGAAGAAGAACAGTTCTATGGCCGCATGGCAGTACTTGACCGCATGAACATTCATGCGGAAAGTCGCTCTCAGCCGCATGAGACCCTTGTATTCCTAGCCGCATGGATCCTTGCTCTGCGAGCTGCATGAGCCCGGGTCTGTTCCAGCCGCATGAGAACTCCTCCCCCGCGAGCCGCATGGCACCTATTTACTCCTGACCGCATGCGCCCTTGACTGAACCTAGCCGCATGAGCTTCTAACTGAGCCACATGCACCTCCTTCTATTCCTAACCGCATGGGCTGTTCCCACTCTCAGCCACATGAGCTGCTCCCGCATGAATTCCTTCATTGGCCGCATATGCCTGAGCTGCATGGCTTTTCCATAGACTTGTATTCTATGATTGAATTATTATTATTTGATTTTTTATGATAACTCATGTCTTGTAACCTCAGCATAACTTGGATCTTCTGGTTGAATGTTTGTACTATGATATCTTGCACATGTACCATGAATACGGCAGTGACCCACAGTGGTGCACTCTTGATACGTAACATGACCTGATGGTGGCCCGTCGTGGCGCACTCCTGACAAGTAAAGTTGACATGATAAACCTGGCATATCTTGATAAGCTGTTGCGACGGCTACCTGACATGACATGACCTGTATAGGTAACCTAGACACCGTGGGCGATTATGCTTGTACAAATAATCCAGTCCTGTCTTGCATTATGACTAGGATGGGACTCCTGAGTACCACGGTCAGGAGTACCTATTGAAATGGACTAAGGCTAATAACTAGATTAATACATTAGTCATAAAGAGATCTCCCAGCTACAGGCAATCCCGTTACCTGGGCGCGCTTGGGATCTGTAGCCTGTCGTCGAGTATGGCACATTTCCAGCACACTGTCATGTGTTGCACCCTTCAAGCTACTTAAGGGTACATGTATTTTCTGGACGATGTACCCACCTAAATTCAACCCCTAATTTTCGACCTGGGTAACCTGGATGGTCTGCAGGGCTTGTGGCTGTGGAATAATCTTACTGCATCTTGCTAGTAACTAGGCCTGTGATAACCCTAGCTAGTTAAAGTATCAAGCCATACTTATTGCTTGGCGTGATTATTGAATGGGGAATAATCAGTCTAGTCTTGCCTTGATCCTGTATAAGATTGTTACATGTTCTGATTTTCTTATATTATCTTACTGATAAATGGGAGAAACCAAGTTCGGTTCAGATAAAGGGTTACAATCTCGGTCCTTGTTTGGTTTAAGGGTTGTAACCTGGTTATCTGAATGGTTCCATGGTTATCTTACCGTATATCCTCGTGATATTATATTTCTCCAGTTTACTATATTATTATTTACCTTTTGTGTTAATTGCTGGTTTTAGTTCCTAAGTGAAGCTTCCTTTGTGGCACTTGCTCTTTCTGGGGTCTGACCCAGCTGGTTTTGTATGGCCAGATTTTGGAGCAGCTCCAGAGGATCTACCGACTTTCCAGCCCGATGGTGACCACTAGGCGTAACCAGGGCAATGAGTGAGTTTATTTTTGATCTCCCACTTCATTATAAAAATATTCTTTTGAGGCGTTTAGCCGACGAGCACCTGTTTAGCTCGATTGCACTTACTTACTGTCTGCCTACGGGCTGTAACATGATTGACAGATCCTAGGGTTGATCATGTATGACTAAACTCTTTCTAGTCCTAACATTTTGTAACGACTAGCTTCAGGATCAGCTGAATATGTAATATTTAGGATGCCTTATTATTGTATATTTAATGATCATACATCTTGTGACTATACCTACTTGCTGGTGATTGAGACACTAGGCTTGTTCATGACCATAGGAGACTGTTGGCTTATAGTAAACCCTCATGTATCTAGACAGCCATGACCGTATAGCGAGATGGATTCCATTTCATATACGTAGCTGGCTATGTCTGCCCTCGCTCTCCAGTATTCTGGTTCTTGGGCGTGACATATATTGCTGTCAAACTATTTTCAAAGTTCGAGAAAAACCTATTTTAAAACTGTCCAAAACTTAGAAAACCCTTCGATACGACGTGCGTCCCGCCAATCCGGGTGACGTGGTCACGAATCGAAAGCATCTAAAGGTGCGTAATGGCTTCGTGGACGTGTGGGCTTTGACGGAATTCAAATTGGTCGCATGTGCGCGACGAATTTGATGCATATCCGTCAAAATTTACCGTATCGACCTCTGTACAAATTTCTCAATTACTTTGTGCACGTTCGTCAGATCGAGACGAAACTTGCGCCAACAGGACCGTATCATTTTTTTGGTCCTGTATGCCAAGTTTGGTCTGATTCTGAGATAGTTGATTGGATTGCCGTTTTTCGAGCCCCACGATCCGATTCAACGAACGATTTTGTGCACGGCCCACCGAAATTCACAATTGGACATACCGTTGGGTTCGTATCATCAAAATGAATTAGTAGACATATAGTTTGACAACTTTAGAGACCATTGACACTGGCACGCTTTTCGGTGCAAAGCGGGTCCAACGGTGGACACTGTTTTGGCCCAAAATTACCGTTTTGCCCCTGTGTCCAGAATTGGACTTAAGGATAGGCAATCCTAGCTAATTTGACTATTCTGAGAATGATGGCAATATTTATTTCAGCTTTCGGAGACAGTTGTGATGATTTGGACTTTATGGCATAGCAGTTGACTATATTTTGTTGGATCTGCGTGCAACATCCAGGCAAGATACCTTGCCTCCCTTTACAGTCTATTATCATGCTTATAGATATCCTGTTGTTATCATGTTATCTTTCAGTTTCTCTAGTTACTATGGATTCATATGTTATCTTTAATTCTCTAGTTAAATTGACTTGATATATTTTTTTCATACCATGTTCACCTGTATATTATCTGTTGACTGGATAGTGTAGTATACCAGCTTGTTCATATTATAGTCCATGTTAGAGTAGTCCTTACCTGTGTCATGACTGAGTTGTACCGTGCCGTCACCTGTATCTTGACTGAGCCGTGTCTACAAGTATGTGTGATTAAACTGTTATTCTTGTTTCGTTTCCACAACCTGCGAGTCCATATACGGGGCGAGGGTTGTCCGTTTGTACCTGCGAGTCCACAGTTGTCCGTTTGTACCTTCGAGTCCACACACGGGGCGAGGGTGACTTGTCTTGAAACTGACCTGCGAGTCCACATTCGGGGCGAGGGTTGGTATTCCATTGATCTCGTGTTCTTCCAGCAGTTCATTTATGCATAGTTGATCTCGTATCCGTGTTCATAGTTACCTGTCAGTAGCCACATGTCAGTCTCATGTCTAGTTCCTGTTTATACCTTGTTTATATTATTGCATGATTAAACTGTTAGATAGATATGTTTTTATGTATCTTGCTATGTCCCCTGAGGACCTGATGATCTCTTAAGGTAGCTGATTTCATGGAGTTAGTTAGCGGCTCATGATGGTAGTGATTACACCTGCAGGGATACATGTATTTGCTTGTGATATTTTTTTATTATCCTTTCGTGCTTTATATCCCATGCCATGATATATTCTGCTTATTTTATAGACTCATATCATTCTTGGAGTCTAATCGGACAATATACTAATGGGCTACAGACCATGACCCATAATTGTTCATTCTTGTTTTTATATGATTCCTGTGGATTGAGAAATAGGTTAGATTAGACATGATACCCTATTCTGGACAGCTTATACGTATTCGGGTTGGGCTGGAGTCTGCTCGATATGTAGCTGGCTTGCTCACGAGCTCGTGTCCGAAATGCGGGTGCGGGTCGTGACACTAGGCTAGAGAGCATTTGCTTGTTTTTGTGTGTCTATATATATATATATATATATATATATATATATATATATATATATATATATATATATATTATATATATATATATATATATATGATCTCCTAACCACTCGGGTCGCATGCATCTCTCTTAACCACTAGGCTAGAGGTCATTTGCTTGATTATATATATATATATATATATATATATATATATATATATATATATATACGCGCACACACACGTGTACTTTATGAATCTATGTGTATGTAAGTATTAGTTATGTTTTAACTATATGAATGTATGTAATAACTATAATGATATTCTTAAGTGTATCTATATTTCCTATAAATATCTATATTATTATTGTTGTATTCAAATATCTGCATATTATTATTATTATTTAGGTCATATAAGTTTATTATACAAAAAAATTGATTCTATAACTAAACGCTAAATAAATATTTTGTATATATAAGTGTGTATATATACTGTGTAATGATTCTTGGTTGTATGTCTTGGACTTGGTAGATTCCTTTGGGCCATAGCGGCACTAGCACGTGTATAGGCTTTGATACGACTTTTGGAAGCCAGCAGTCTCAGCATAGTTTCGGACGAATTCCAGGCAAGTATATCCTGCCAATTTGATATATAGTATTTACATGCTTGTTTCTTTATCAGTCTTTCTCTTGGATATACTGCTAAATGATTCACCTGCTCTCATCGGTATGCTTACATGATTATACATGTTGGCACATAGACATGATACACGTATTCATATTGCATGTCATATAGGTGATTCGTTTATGATCTTTGGATGTTTACTTGATGGTGGATTTTCTGTACATGTTGACTGGACTTCTGGACTTATCATTTTTAAGAGTCGGACTGGTCATGTCGTGGATGCGACACGGACAATATCGTTTGGTGGGGAGGACAATTACTAGGCGGAGGGGCTACTTGTAGCTTACTTTAGTGATGTTGCTGCAGCTGGTGACTCGCACTACTGCACATGTACATTTTAGAGAGAGCTTCATTTTCCGAACATTGTCCTCAAGTACATTTCACACATACTAGATAGTCTGCTTCGTAGTAATATTACTGATCATTTGACTATTTTTCTGTCACATGTTTCTGGATCATATGTTTACTCCCTTCTCATGTTATCTACTGTACTTTATTTCGGTATGTATATTATGTATCTTGCTATGTCTAGACCTGTCAATAGATAGTCGAAAATTCGAATTCGATCTGATTTCATATCCGAACTTTCAGATATTTTTTGAAATTTTGGATATCGGATTCGGATATCCGAATATTTTTCGGATATTATCTTTTTTCGAATACGAATTCAGATATTAAGGTATTTGAATCCGTTAATATCCGATCCGACTTTAAATTACAAATTTTGGATATCAAATTCGGATATCGGATCGGATATTATCTGATATCCATTAAACTATACGGATACTAATTCGAAGTGTCAAAAGAGATATTCGTTCGGATATCGGATCAGATTCAGATATTACAAAAAAATTTGGACACAGATATTGCCTTGTCTGTACCGATAAGCATCCGTTGACCCCCCTAGCTATGTCCTACTGAGGACCTGGTTTCCATCCAGATGTATGCTGAGATCTGACATAGGATAATGAGGGTTACTTCTTCGGGATTCTTCAGATATCGTAGTTGATGCCTTATTGTCATTCTTCCACAGTTATTTTCTTTCAGAGTTTATAATATTATAGATTAGTGTTGTGGATGTTATATTGGATACTTGAAGTTTTATCTCATTTGGACAACTTATATGTATTCGAGTCGGACTAAAGTCCGTTCCAATGCGTAGCTGGCTATTGCCACGTGGTCTGGTCTCACATATTTTGGGACTGGGACGTGATATATATATATATATATATATATATATATATATATATATATATATATACTATTTTATTGCTGGAGTCTATTTTTTTCACCAACTAAAACTAGTGAAAATGTTCACTATTTTATTAAAGTTTTGCAACGTGTTAAACTAGTAATTAAAACTAGTAGGGATGTTCACCAAACTACTCTCAAAATAGTTCTAAATTGGATAAAAACTACACGTGCTAACTCTTGAATGATATGGTGAATATTTCTATTAGTTTTTGTGGTCGAACATAAATGGATTCGTATTAGTATGCCGGTGGTCGTTTCCAAAATTTTCTTATTATTTATAATTTGGTATTGGTTTCGTAGCTAGCTTTGGGGTTTGCACAAACGTACGACATGCCATCCACTTGATTGGATAGAGATGATGAGAACTGTTCTGTATGCACTTATTATGGATGACATAAAAGGCAGACGGTGGCATAAAGGGTGAACGGTGAGTCTAATCCATTAAGTAAGGCTAATTCTAGAGGCACTCCAAGTTTTAATATAGGGCAGTCCATTAGGACTGATTGGCAGTCCTAACATTATGGAGGACTGCCAACTTTGTTCACAGTTTATCTTAATATTCAAATTTTTTAGAACTGTCAACTTTGTTGGCCGTCTTACTTTATGCTAGGACTGTCAACAAATTGACAGTCCTAGGACTGGACTTTCCTAGAGTAAAATGTGGAGTGTTTTTAGAAGGAGCCTTAAATAATGGCTAATTATAAGGGCACATCAAAATCTTATCAGGGCTATCCCATTTGAAAGTTTAATTTATTTACAAGTTTGCCATTGAAAATTTGATCAGGGATATCCCATTGGTTGGTATAAAATTCACTTTTTCTATTTTTGCTCTTCTTCTTCTTCAACTCATCCAAGAAGAAGAAGAACAAGAAGAACAAGAAAATAAGAAGAGGAAGAACAACAACAACAAAAATATTGGATGTGTTTTCTTCTCATTTTCTTCTTCTCCATCATTTTCATCCTCAGTATCTCCAAGTACAATGGGGTTTAAACCTAATTTTCTTCCAATTTTGAATTTTGATTTTCAATTGATGGAGAAGAAGAAAATGAGAAGAAAACACCCAAAAATTAAACCCTAATTTTTTTTCTCATTTTCAATTTTGATAGCACCCAAAGGCTCCTCATAATGTACAAACCCTAATATTGCTGTTCAACTAGTGCAAACAAATGACTGTCCAATTTTCTGACAGTCCTACAAACTGAATGGACTGCAAAAAAATTGGGCAATCCTAAGTCACATCATGTGAAACAAAGAACTGTCCTGTTTTCTGGCAGTCCTTACTGTATATAAGACAGTCTGGCAGTCATTACTGTATGTAGGACAGTCCTACATACAGTAAAGACTGTCAGAAAACTGGACAGTCCTTTGTTTCACATGCTGTGACTTAGGACTGCCCAATTTTTTGGCCGTCCATTTAGTTTGTAGGACTGCCAGAAAATTAGGCAGTCCTTGTTTACGCGGAGTTTTCTCGTTCATGCATACTTGAGTTTAATTTAAATGGGTAATTCCCCACTCCGAATGTAGTTTAATTCAAATGGGCTACGTACAAATAATTGAAATAAACAATGTAATGGATGCTTGAATTTTTCAAATTAATTTCTAGGGTTTTGGAAACAAATAGAGAAATAATTTGGGTGCCGTCGGTCTTCTTGAGAAGAGGAGGATGGTGGAGGAGAAGAGGAAGACGTTGGAGAAGAAAAGATTATAACTTCTTGTTTGGGGATGGATGAATGGTGGAGGAGAAGAGGAAGAAGAAGAAGAGAGTAGTTAGGGTTTTGGAAGATAGAGAAGAATATTTGCAAATGAAGGAAAAACTTTGGATTTCGGGGGGTTGAGTTTGGAACAGCCCTATGATAAAAAAAATGGACTTTCCTGAGTAAAACCCCCCAAAACCTGGGCTAGTCCCAATCCGGGCTAGCCCTGATAAGGTTTTAATTAGCCTAAATAATGAGGTGTATGTCCTCGCCCACTCAACATACTTAGGGTCCGCTTGGATTGAGGGTTAAGAGAGTTCAGTGAGGAAAAGTTAAGTGAGGGGAAAATAAAACCAAGCTTGGTTTGAGGGTGGGGGTTTAGGAGGGGGAGTTATAGAGGGTTAAGTGGGGGTTTATTTTACCCTCTTTTGTCCATTTTTTTAACCCCCCAAATCGGATGGTGATTGAGGGGTTTTGTTTAAAAAGTCATAAATACCCCTCATTTGTTCTATAAAATATCATGATTTTTTTTCCATTTTTTTTTGTTTTCAACATGTTGCTCCGTACTGTTTGCAAAAACAAAAGTATGAAACTTTATTGATACAAACTTTGTAAAGATTACAAGAATTCTTGGAAAGTACAACTGTAGAAATCCAATCTAGAAGACGATTGCTTTATCCCTTGGACGATGTGAACTTTGAAGACGGTAGCCTCTGAATTTGAAGGCAAGAGCCTCGGAAGAATGCAGCAGCACTTGGGCAAGAACTCCTGAACTCTCTGATATTTCTGAACTTTTATGTCTGATCCCCTTGAATGAAGACTTAAAACTCTATTTATAGAGTTCTAGAAATAACTACTCTTTAGTTATTCTGGACTGCGCAAGATAGATTGCGCAGGCACTAGATTGCGCAGGAACAGACTGCGCAGACAGTTGTCTGATCGTGGGCCAACTGTCTTGGACACATGGCATCATTTGATTGAAATGCGCATGATCGTGTGCAGACTGTTGCCACGTAACGAGCAATTGATGGCATGAATGCCACGTGTACTTTTGTCAGTTGTCCTGATGAAATGTGCTGACTTTGGATTGCGCTGACTTTGGATTACGCTAGAATGGATGGCGCTGTAGACAGATTGCGCTGCATGTACAGCTGTCCTCGAGCACTGTGCGGTACAAAAAATGAACAGTCTCCTCGTTCTTTGTGCTGTCAGTTGTCAGAAGATTTGATTGTGTCAGGTAATGATGATATAGCCACGTCAGCATGCGCACTTGAGAGTGTGCGCAATCCAGTCTGCGCAAACTAGATGATGCGCAATCTGATGTCTGCGTAGTTCATTTGAAAGCTATTTTTTTTATTTTCATGACTTTGTTGATGGGTACAACTTGATTTTTTAGGACCTACAAGACCCCCTTCAAAGTTTTTGAAAGTTGATTTTATTCAAAATTTTGAAATACTTTGAATTTTGAATTTTAAATCAAGTTGCGCATGAGCTGTCTGCGCAATCGGATGAATCAGCCCCTGCTTTTTCGGCAAAATCTGTGGCGGCCATTTTTTTTTGAAAAACTATAAATAGTTCTCTCGATCCTTCGATTTATTCTTTACTTGCTTTCTTGTGTTTGAGAGAAAGAAATTCTTGAGCTCATCCCGACTTCAGTCTTCTTCTCCATCGATCTCATGGCCCCTAAGCGTTCCTCTGCCGCCGCCAAGGGTAAGGCCCCCGCCGAGTCTTCGGCTCGTGTGGTGCCTCGTCCTTTCCGTCATGAAGCTGCGCACCCCACTTTGAGAGGTAGAGAACTCAATCGAAAACTCTTTTTAGGGTTTTTCGACTTTGCTGGATCTTAGAATCCATCTCTCTTTTTAGAGATGTGATCATACTGCGCCACCCTTTTTAGGGTTTTGGTTGCACGAACACATTATTCTTCATTTTTATGAACAATATCTTCTCGCGCAATCGGTTGAATTGCGCTGGCAAAAGTCAGCACAATCGGCTGATTTGCGCGAGATTGTCAGCGCAATCTGACGTTTGCGCGATCTGACATCTGCGCAATCTGATTTTTGCGCAGTCTGATATATGCGCAATCTGATGCTTGCGCAGTCTGATATCTGCACAATCTGACGTTTGCGCAGTCTGATATCTACGCAATCTGAAAACAGAATTTCTGACTTGACTTGAACTAAATTCTGCTATCTTCTGTTGGATGCAGTTGATACCAGAGAAGATCCTGAATATGAAACATTTATAGGAACTTTAGTCGAGCCAAATTTCAAGGAAGACTTGTCACATGTACTATTTCCACAGTATGCCCTTCCATCATCTCATTAGGCTATTTTGATAGCACAAGATAACGAGACTCTGCTAAGCTTGATAAATGGACAGCCTTTGCAATCTGCTGATGCTGTCACTCATAAGATGCCCATGTTCCTCTTCGGAGATGCCATTGATAAAAGTTCTCAACCAAGACCCAGAGTTGAATTGAGAACTTTCCAATGGAAGGAGAAATTGATTCAGTTGCCAGTCATAGCTAGATGCCTTCCACTAGCAAGATATGCTCATGCTAGCCATCCTAGGAGGATGGAATGGGACATTACTCCCTTGCAACAGGCACGGACCAGAAAGATCTGTGTCAAGAAAGACCGGAATAACAGAGACGTGTTCTATAGTTCTTCCGAACGACACAGAACTCTACTGAGAGGGTTGAAGCCGAGTTGCATCCCTCCTGAGAACTCCTCTTTATTGCTACCGGTAAGAACACCGGTTTTTGCCAATGAGCATGCCAAGGCAGAAGGCCGTTATCCGGATCAAGACATCCGGTTGACAGGTCTGGTAAATCCAGAGATCAAAAGATGGAGCTGTATTGCCAACTGGATACTGGTCCAGTTTGAAGATAAACTCGGAGAAATTGAACTGTATAATGCAGTACACGCTACTGTATACGACTTTTTTCCAAATCCTCATCTGTTCTTGGCTCTGGCAGAGAGGTACAACTACAGGACAGGGACGTTTATGACGCCCTGTGGGGAGATGGGCTTGGCTTTACATGAGATGAAGTATATCTCATATTTACCAATGGGTGAGTTGCCTTACGAGGAGTACGTCCCGACCAACGACGAATTAGATAGACTTCGTCGAGAGAATTCAAAGATGGTGGAAGTCTTTGATGAGCTCATGTGCCTTTATAATATCTGCTCTTTGTATTACCAAAGTGGCTCTGCTGGCACATGTTACTCATCCAAATGGTTAACTTATCTTTTTCTCAACCGCATTATTGAGAAAAAGACTAAAGATCATGATTCATGTAACCCTGATTTCTTCCATCCCCTCAGCAATAGTGAAGTGATGAAGCTGATGGAGGAGAATAACATAATGGATATCGAAGTTGAGGATGAACACCAATATCCTCCTCTTAAGGCTGGAGAATTTGTGGAGAGCTATATAAGAATGGGCTACAGGTCCATGTCCAAACAAGCCCAGCTAGCAGGATTTCTGACGTACTGGCTACGTTGCTTTGTCATGCCTGGAGCAAGTGCTGTAGACCGCTTCCATCGCGGTGTTCTTTTTGCTGCTGTCCGGTTAGTTTTTGGCTACCGGATGGACTTACTATCAGCGATGACCTGTAGGATAAACGTAGGTCTCCGTCTGTATGTTGATTCTATGCTCAAGAACAAGGGTGATAAGGGTGTCTTCCCTAGGCTGAAGTTACCCTACACCTACTTATTCGGATGGTTGCTCTTGCATCATCCATCATTGATAAACACAGTTGGGGGCAGTTTTCTGTACAGATTCTCACAAAGCCGGTAGATATACACTAGTCTTTGGGACTACAGACGAACTCTGAACCTCAGAAAAGGATGGAATTTTCTTTGCTCTCCCCCTCCAACTGGTTATGAGCATATGGCAGCAAATCTGATCGACCTTGGGAGGCAGCCATTGGGCCGAGTATCTTTTGAATGGCTGAAGACGATCAGACCATCTCATCTAGTACACAGATTTGAAGAGGAATGTTTCCTTGAACCATATCTGCCGAGCCGCTTCGCTCGTCAGTTTGGATATGATTAGTTCCACGTGGGCAACGCCATAACTTGCCTGCAAGGGACGGGGTACCTGATTGACGGTACGAGAGCATGGGCTTATTATAATGCTCGAGACACAAAGACTGTATTCTCGATGCCAAACATAACTGATGCTGGTCCTAGAATGCTGTATACTTATTCACAATTTTACACAGCTGCCAATACATTTGCTGGGAATTTTAACCTGATTGATAGCTTCGCCACAGCAACCCGTCTGAGGAAAGGAGCCACTGTTACATCAGCTCCAGCCAATGACGAACAGCATGAACCGATAGACGACCCACTAGAAGCTTCCAGAGAAGTAAACTTCCCAGAGGAAGTCAATCAACCTTTAAGAATTTCTCTGAAGGTTGTGAAATCTCCGGTCAAGGAGAAGAAGAGAAGGAGAGAAGAGCCTTCTTCCCCAGCTATGAAGAAGAAATTGATCTTGGAACATTCTTCAGAGAAAGTTACTACAAGATCACAATATAGACAATTGGCTGAGTCCACTAGAGACGAAGCAGCTACACCGACCTCCATTCAGAAACAGGTCGAGGTAGTAAACATTGAGAGTCCTGAGAGGCCACTGCATAGAAAGAAATTGGCCCACCGAAGAAAGAAGAGAATAGTTTCTCCTTCAAGGCAAATTTTGTCTTCGGTAGTGCTGAACGCTGTGGCTGGCATCACCATGCCATCTCCTACCCCTGTTTCTGAGTTTAGTCTAGAATAGAGGGAGGACATTGAACAAAGAGAGGAGGCAACAGAGCCTAGAGAAGAAATTGAGCAGAGAGAAGAAACTGCGAAGCCCAGAGAAGAGGAAGCTGTACGATCACCTTCACCAATGGCAGTAATGACTCATCTTCCTGTTACACCGGGAGCAGCCCGTGAGGAGGAAGATCGTCTCATGATCGAAGCACTGAATGATTATGACTTCGGTTATCAAGAAGAAACTGATAACGCCGCTGCTGCTGCTAGCGAAGAGGTTCCTGAGGATAGTGAGGACGAGGAGAGCACCTCATCAAAGGTTGTTGATGAGACACAAAATCCGGAAGAGGATGTTGATGTCCAGACATCTTTTCGAGCTGTTGATGACACTCTGACTCCTGAAAAGGAGGCTGAGGTGCCGATATCTCCAGAGAAGATTACTGATGAAGAAGTGGCTTTGGAGGAAACTCTAATTGTTGCTCCCGAAGGTATTGTAATGAAATTAGCTATCTTCTTTTAATAAATAGCTTGATAGCTAACATCTTTATTCTTATCCATACAGAACCCGGATCTTCTTATGCTCCTCCAACATGTATGGACATAGTACTGGCGACGACAACTACTAGTAGCAGTCGCCATTTATCATGTGGCTCCGAAGCAGGAAGTAGTCAGGCAATAGTGTCTGAGGCTACTTCTGCTCAACTAGAATCTATACCAACCGATGATAGGCCTGTTGCCAGATCGAATCATGGTAAGACTGTTTCACTTTCGATTCTTTTTAACAATAGCAAATGACAGGCAAAATGACAATATTTAATTTTGCAGAAGAACAACCAGGAGGAGCGACTAGCTCTACTCTAGCTCCTCTATTCAAAGAGCCTACTGTTCGAGAAACTGAACGTCCTTCTGCCTCGTCATCAACAGGAGTAGCTGCGACTCCTGGTGCTCTGGCGATTAATCAGCTTGTCATCCAATCATTCACCAAATGCTTCTTCGAGTCCTTGGGGCCTTTGATCAATAGAATGATAACAAAGAAGACGCTAATTTTTACATGGTTAGAGGTCCGACCTCTTTCTTAGTAAAGGCTATCCGGGAGCAAGGTGACGAGCCCCAGGCCACTTTCCTTGACCACATATTAAATAAGCTGGAAGCTTCAATAAAGAACTATAAAGAGCTCAATAAGGGGGAAGTAGAACCCTTAGTGCAAGCAGAGTTTGAACAGATGGCTCAGGCAGCTGCAGTTGAAAGAGTGAACTTCCAGAATCTCTTGGATGCCTATTCTACTAAATCTGCTGAGTATAATTCCAAGTTGGAATCGGTGACCTCAACTGCTGAGAAAAAAGAGAGAAGAATTGCCGAGCTGAGAGTGGAGATTGCTCGTCTCCAAGAGGAACTGAAAAATGAAGTTACCGAGCATCAGACTGCAGTCCAACAACTTGGTGTTCTAACTCAGGAAAGAGACGAGTATGTAGCAGCTCATGACGCTGAAATCACTCGCCGAATGGTAACCATGCCCGCTTTTAATGAAGAATCTGGGATGGAAGAGGCCAGGAGAAGAGTGATGGCATCTCGCGAAGAACGGTTGCAGATTCTGAAACAACATATTGCTAATCTGATGACGCCTCCGTCTCAGTAGAAAAAACATCTTGTATCTTTTTGTCTTTCTTTATGCTATGTATGTAATGTTTTAAATTTTGATCAATAAAAGACATTTTGTTGTGGTTCTATTATTTCTTGCATATCTTATTCAGATATAAATAATAGCGATAGAAAATATATTCAGAGGTACATGACATGATATATTTCTCGATTTTTAGAAAATAATCATATTCATTATATCTGCTCAGAGGTAATGTGGACGTGGCAGAATATAATTTGTCGAATATTATTATTTTAAATAGACAACTTAATCGAGGACGATAAGTTGCTGATGTGGATAAACGAACGAAATAAATCGTCAAAATGTGTGAATGAAATAAATGAACGAAATGAATCATCGGGATGAACGGATGGACCGTCGGATGGTGATGAACGGACGAACCGTCAAATGATGATGAACGGATGAACCGTCAGATGAATGTGAATGGGTGAACCGTCAGATGATGATAATGAACGGGTGAATGAACGGGTGAACCGTCAGATGATGATGAACGGATAAACCGTCAGATGAATGTGTCGTTTCGTTATTTTGAGAATCTCTGCCTATAAATAGAACAGAAATCTGGAAAGAATGATCATTTCCACTTTTCAACATAAAGATGTCGTCCGGAGATGTATCCAAGAAGGCTAAAATTGTTCCGAAGATTGAAGTGGGCATTGAAGAACGTCCTGCCGATCCAATCCAGCCAAAGCAGGCAGAAGTAGGCGAAGGTTCGTCTGTACCCAAATCACCGTAGGATATTCTGGATTTCCTGCTTGAACCAGGAAAGACTGAAGAGGAAGAGGCCATGAGGATGGCTGCCTACAAATTCCTGGTGGATTCCAGCAAAGATGTTCTTGGTTCTTTTGCTGATTGTGTCTTTGATAAGGATGGCAGTGGTCCGCGTCCCGATGTTGAGAAGGACGATAGTGACCTTCCTTGATATCATGTAACATCGTTTATGATGAAATAAAAATCAAACTTTATTTATGAACTGTCTGATAAAATCTCTGTTACATTTATATATAGTATTTCTTAAGAAATTTGCCATTGATAGGCATTATTG
>JANAVB010031812.1:12500-15000 GCA_029216955.1 Iris pallida | reverse complement strand
GGTCCGTGGTGCAGCAGCGGGCCTTGCTGCACCGGGCGCGTCAACGATAGGGTCGTGGGGGATTTCGTTCGCACAGCATCCCATTTTGCCCGCAAAGCCGCACCTACTCAAAATTTGTTGCGCCGCCCAAATTTCAGCTCAACTCGCTTCCCCCTATAATAGATTTGCAGTTTTATTGTTGGGCTGACTCCGGGGTACCAAAGTGCTTGAGGAGCTTGTCATTTTTGGGGAAAACGCGCCCAACCTCCCGCTCGGTCGGGGGGGTTCGAAACTGGCACGAGTTGCGGCAGATTCTGTCGCACGGGCTGAGAGCTGCGCGCCGCGCGCAGAAACAGCTGCAACGCCTCGCCTCGCGCTGGGACGCGAGCGAGGCGGGCGGCCCGTGCAGCCGTTCGATGCGCTGGTCGCCTCAGCGCGCCGCCGCGAGCCCGTGCTCGCCGATGCAGCCTGTCAGGCCCACGCCGTGGGCAGAAACTGCCGCGCGACAGAAAACGTCGCGAACCGTCGCGCACCCAAAGCCAGCAAGCGCCCGGTCGCTGGATCGCCGCGCGCGGGCAGCCGTTCGACGCGCCGTGCACCCCCCGCGCGCACGGGATTGTGGCGCGCGACGAACATCCCCCCCTTCACCACCTACTCCCCTATAATAGATTTGCAGTTTTATTGTGGGGATGACTCCGGGGGACCAAAGTGCTTGAGGAGCTTGTCATTTTTCGCGCGCAGCCGCAGGCCGCGCCCGTGCTCGCCGATGCAGCCTGTCAGGCCCACGCCGTGGGCAGGAATCTGCCGCGGGGCAAACGAAGTGCCGCGAGGCACACAAACCGCAGCATATGCGCACCCGGTCGATCCCGTGCAGCCGATAGGGCCTGTCAGGCCCACGCCGTGCACAGAAAATCTTCGTGCGCGCTGAAACTGCTGCAACGCATGCGTTTCTGTGTCCCGTGCGGCCGACAGGGCCTGTCAGGCCCACGCCGTGCACGGAAATTCTTCGCATGCGCAGAAACTGCTGCAACGCTTGCATTTCCGTCCCCCGTGCGGCTGATAGGCCATGTCAGGCCCACGCCGTGCACGGACACTGGTTGCGTGTGCAGTAACTGCTGCAACTTGAGGGTTCCTCGATCCCGTGCGGCCGACAGGGCCTGTCAGGCCCACGCCGTGCACAGAAATTAATCGTGCGCGCAGAAACTGCTGCAACGCTTCCATTCCTCGGTCCCGTGCGGCCGATAGGGGCTGTCAGGCCCACGCCGTGCACAGAAATTCTTCGTGTGCACAGAAACTGCAACAACGCTCGCATTCCTCAGTCCCGTGCGGCCGATAGGCCCCGTCAAGCCCACGCCGTGGGCAGAAATTGTCGCGCGACAGAAAACGCCGCGAATCGTCGCGCAAGCAAAATTCGCAAGCGCGCGCTCGCTAAATGGCCGCGAGCGTGGAGCCGTTCGACGCGCCGTGCGCCCCCCCGTGCGCGCGCGCGACGAACATCCCCCCTTCACCACCTACTCCCCTATAATAGATTTGCAGTTTTATTGTGGGGATGATTCCGGGGGACCAAAGTGCTTGAGGAGCTTGTCATTTTTCGCGCGCAGCCGCAGGCCGCGCCCGTGCTCGCCGATGCAGCCTGTCAGGCCCACGCCGTGGGCAGGAATCTGCCGCGGGGCAAACGAAGTGCCGCGAGGCACACAAACCGCAGCATATGCGCACCCGGTCGATCCCGTGCGGCCGATAGGGCATGTCAGGCCCACGCCGTGCACAGAAAATCTTCGTGCGCGCAGAAACTGCTGCAACGCATGCGTTTCTGTGTCCCGTGCGGCCGATAGGGCCTGTCAAGCCCACGCCGTGCACAGGAATTGTTCGTGTGCGCAGAAACTGCTGCAACGCTTGCATTCCTCTGTCCCGTGCGGCCGATAGGGGCTGTCAGGCCCACGTCGTGCACAGAAATTGTTCGTGCGCGCAGAAACTGCTGCAATGCTTGCGTTTCTGTGTCCCGTGCGGCCGATAGGGCCTGTCAGGCCCACGCCGTGCACAGGAATTCTTCGCATGCGCAGAAACTGCTGCACCGCTTGCATTTCTGTGTCCCGTGGTGCCGATAGGGCCTGTCAGGCCCACGCCGTGCACAGGAATTCTTCGTGTGCGCAGAAACTGCTGCAACGCTTGCATTTCTGTGTCCCGTGGTGCCGATAGGGCCTGTCACGCCCACGCCGTGCGCAGAAATTCTTCGCGCGCGCAGAAACTGCTGCAACGCATGCGTTTCTGCGTCCCGTGCGGCCGATAGTGCCTGTCACGCCCACGCCGTGCACAGAAACTGTTTGCGTGCGCAGAAACTGCAGCAACTCGTGGGTTCCTCCGTCCCGTGCGGCCGATAGGGCCTGTCACGCCCACGCCGTGCGCAGAAACTGTTTGCGTGCGCAGAAACTGCAGCAACTCGTGGGTTCCTCCGTCCCGTGCGGCCGATAGGGCCTGTCAGGCCCACGCCGTGCACGGAAACTGTTTGCGTGCGCAGAAACTG
>JANAVB010031811.1:0-21511 GCA_029216955.1 Iris pallida | reverse complement strand
ACCGTCGGCAAGTTCCAGCCAAAATGGAAAGGTCCATTTATCATCGAGGCTGTATTCTCCAACGGTGCTTACCGTCTCGCCAAGCAAAATAGGGATTTGCTCATGTTGCCCGTCAACGGCAAGTTCCCGAAGAAATATTATGTTTAAACGACAATTTTCTAGATTTTCGAGTTATGTACCCGCTGGTACCGCTGAACTCACCCCATAATTTTCCAGATTTTTGAGTCATGTACCCGCTGGTACCACTGAACTCACACTCATCATTCTCCAGATTTTCGAGTCATGTACCCTCTCGTGCCGCTGAACTCACCCTCACAATTTTTTAGATTATCGAGTCATGTACCCGCTGGTACCACTGAACTCACACTTTCACAATATCGAGTCATGTACCCGCTGGTGCCTCTGAACTCACATTCCGGTCACTCTTTCAGATAGTAAGTCATGTATGATCATACCTCTGAACTTTTTTCCTGGAAGAGATCCTCCCTCATGATCTAATACCCGTACTCCCAGTGCACAAAAAGGGTAAGTGATCCACAAATTTCCAAAACGGCCATGTCCTCATTAACTCTGAGTCGTTTCACCTCCGCCAAAAAAAAATCACCCCCTACATAGAACTTCCATGTCCTCATTACCTCTGAGTCGTTCTATGAACCCTCTCTTCATTGAGCCCACTCCTGCTATGTCCTTATTACCTCTGAGTGGGAAGGCTCCGTAGAAAAAACCTTTATACTTGTCATGTCCTCATTACCTCTGAGTAAGTATGTCGATTCCCTTTCAACCTATTATCTGTACCCACAACCAGAGTACGACAAGGATAATAGGTCCACTAATGTCCTCTGTTGACCACAAGTATCCTCTGTGAATTCACTCATGCCATGTCCTCATTATCTCTGAGTAGGAAGATTCCACGATAAAACCCTCATACTTGCCATGTCCTCATTACCTCTGAGTAATATATATTGGTTCCCTTTCATCCTATTATCCGTATCCTAAGCCAAGGTACGCCAAGGATAATAGGCCCACAAATATCCGCTGCTAAGTTTCTTAGCACATACCCACTATTCCTCGTCATGCCCCGGGAGCTCAGCTGCTCCATGGCATTCTATATCCCGATACTGAGAACGTCCACGACCACCTTACCGTAGAACTGTTCTAAGTGTCCCCTAGTCAAACCTGTTACATGTACCTAAAACCAAGGTACGCCATGGGTAACAGGTCCACAAACAAGTCTCCCATGCGGGGCAAACACCACCATCATATCACAGGTACAACAAGCAATACGAATAAAGGGTAGAATGGAAAGTACTCTTTATTTGATGGAAGAAAAAAGCATTACATATTTTGGGACCACGTTCCTCTCAAAAAAAAAGGGAAAAGAAAAGAAAGGAAACAAAAGGAGAAAAGACCGACTATAGCTCAGCATTACACAATTCCAAAAGATGATTTTTCACTAAGATGGCCTCCTGTTCGAGTCGCTGTTTAACTCGACACTCAGCCTCCCGGGATAACCGCTCTTCATCATCCAAGCCCATGAGCTCCTGCCAGTCATCTTCCAATTTCTTCAGAGCAACTTCCAGGTTAGTCGAAGCCCGATTGAATCTGTCAGCCTCCTAAATAATCAGCTCCTTATCAATACGGACAGCCTCAAGTTCAGACTCTAAGAAAGTTAGCTTCCTCTGAAGCTCAAGGATCTTCTCTCGCGAGTCAGTGATCCCACAGAAGGCAGTCGCTTTCCGAGCCATGACATCTTCGCCCGCGTGGCTCAATTGATCATATCGATTAGACAGATCGCGAAGGTCCTTCAGTACGATCGGCCTGGTTTTATCCCGAACAACCCTTGTCTTCTCTATAGTAGCAATGAGAGAACCACGCTCTCGATCTATAACAGCGGACAAATCAGCCTACCGCAACACCTGCAGCTGGGTCACCAGCTGCTCAGTCTCCAATAACTTTGCCTCCAGGAGCGCCGCCAGCCCCGCACCACCAAGAAGAGTCTCAAGGATATCAATTTGACCCTGGGCGCATTACCGGGACAAGACGAAAGAGGTCCCTCTTTCCACAGTAGCCGTTATTCTCCTCCTCAAATGACGGTGAAAGCTGGCAACCACATCATGTAATGCATCATCCAAGACCTCTGTAGAGGACGGTGTCAGAGGAAGCGTGGCTGGCAATATCGGAGGAGTGATGCTAGAACTTGCCACCAGGGGGATGGAATCCGAGCAGAACAACGCACGGATAACGGATAACTCTTCCTCCACCACCCGAAGAGCCTGGATACTCGGTAGGACAGAGAGGTCAACCCTCGGAGCCACCCAAGCATAAGAGGATGAAAGGACCATCGTTCCCTGCCCTGGCCGTCCCATCACCCAATTTTTTGAACTCGAGCCCACATAAGGCCCCTCAAGACAAACAGGAAAAGGAGGAAGTACACTCCTCTCCACCGGTGCCCCTTCGATATAGTTTGTCTCAATAGTGTCCATCCTTAGCACCGGAGAGGCCGGACCTATATGTCCAGAGCAATGGTCAGTCGACGTGACCTGAAGGATGTGATGATACAGCAGATAGGCCTCATCGTGGGATAAGATCCGACTTATCTTACCAGGAGAGAAACATGGAGGCTGCGACTCGTGCGTAGCTGACACGACCTTCTTACCCGATTTAGATTCAGCGGGTTCTTCTATCCCAGCCACCCTGGAGGGAAGTACGACGCGATCAACGTCATCTTGATAAAATTTAGCAGTTTAAGGGACAGGTTCATTAAAATCCCCGTCATCCCAGGTTACCACCTCGGCATCTTGAAACTCTTCTTCTTCTCTTGACACCTACAAGAAGGAAAGAAGATGATTAAAATCGAAGCTAAATAAAAAGAAGGAAGTAAGGGTCGGGAGTGGCTTGGTTACCTCTGACGCGGGGTTAATTTCTTCTCCACTTTCTCTTATAGTTAGCTGACGGTGTCTGGTCGCAACCAACTTTCGAGAATGAGAAATACCGCCAACATGAGAAACTTGCCTGCCATATTTTAGAGTAGGGCCAGGTGCAACGGGTGACTGATCCCCCAACATCTCATCTGACAAAATAGGCGGCTGATCCACCTCTACGTCTGCCACTGGAAGGATAGAGTCATCTCCATCATGCTCGTTGCCTTCATCATCCTCAGCAGCGGAATCCAAATCTGGCACTTCGACTCTAGTCTTTCTCTTCTTGGCCCCTTGAGATCCTTCATCCAGGCCAGTACTAACAATAAAACTGGCACCTGGGTTAAAACCAACCGGGGGTTTGTTCGCCATGACATGATACAAAGTCGCTATGTATAATATCTCCACTGACGCCTTGATGGCAGGGACCGAGAAAATGGTACGGGTATGGAATTTATCGTAGTATTGCCAAGTCCTGATACCATCAAGAATGCTACCTTCAAAACCCAGATAGGAGCTGGGGCTGTCTAGACAAAGTTGGCTGTATCCAAACTGCCGGGCAAACCTGCTAGGCAGATAAGGCTCCAGAAAAATAGTATTACGGTTATGATACACCAGATGGACGGGGCGGATGTTACGCAACCACAGGAGCATCTGGCCGTCCAGAAGTTGAGGGGGCACAATACCGTCAAGATGTACAGCCTCTATGTCCTTAGCAGTAAAGCGAGGGACGGATACGAAAATATGATACATATCTGCCCTCGCCAATGCCATCCGGCAAGCCCGCATAGTCTCATACTCCCAAGGCTCATCACGATAACGGAAGATAAATGCGTCATTATTAGTTACGCCGTCTTCAGAGCCCGGTCTCATCAAAGACGGATAATACATCAACAACCACCCCATCAAATAGTGATAGGGCAACTCAGTCCGTTCAAAATCCTTGGTCATGTTGCGAGCGATGACCTTAGATGTGAAGGTACGAAGGCCACGATGTATGCTGCACACCATGGCCGAAAGGAGAGCTAGTCTGATTCGCAAAACTAACTTCACAGCCGGAAGGATGAAGTTACGACTGATTCTCTCGACAGAACCAGCCCCTCCAGAGACTACACAATTTCGCAACCATATCATCAAAAATCCCGCCAGGAGCGCCTTCTCTGTCAGCTCTTGGGTATCCTGGTAAAAGTAACCAAAAGAGTCAGTCTTACTCCCGAATCTGTCACTGGTGGTGGCCACCCTCTTAGCCGACGACACCAAGTCTTTAACCGCCTCCCGGGATCGAGGGCGACGAGAGGTAACTCGACCTGAGGCATCCGTCAGAAAAAGATAGTGCACCCAGTCCTTAGTGTGGGGTGTATTCCCTTCCAAGTTGCTATCCTTTCATGATATCTGATGACATATGCTATAGTGGCACAATATCTCTTGGTTAAGAGCCACGAAGCCGGGGTACCATCTTTCCAAATCTTCAAATTCCTCATTAGTGGGAGTATACGCTTCAAAAGCTTCATCCCCCCAAGGAAGCTTGGAGACCGCGTTCATTTCATGGAGCGCGAGCCCCATTTCCCTTACGGGTGTATAGAAGGTTCCCGTACGGCCGTTATTCATCTCCAGCAGAGACATGAACAACTTCTTGTTTATGGATAAGCCATGACTGGTGCCTCGAATAGCATGGTAAAGGCCAATCTCACACAAAAAGGCCTCATACTTCTGCAAGATCCACATAGACAGATTGGTCCATGAGGGAATAGGATGTATCCAACTGGGGAGCATCAACCGGCCAATGGGGTAGGAGCCCTTCCGAGCAAGTTGATTTATAAAAGTATCGACGGTATAAAATGTGAAGTTGGGGCCCGCCACATTCAAGAAAGTACCTGGGACCAATCCCGTTACAGAACAGCTGGTGTGCACCTTGCCGGCAGTCACTGACTTCAGACTGTTGTTATAATGGATGTTTTCCACAAACATCCCACCTCGGGTAGGGGTTAAAGTCTCTTCCATCTTCCGGTCCAATGGGAGCATATTGAACCAAGATAATGAAAAGTGTCGCTCCATTTGGGGGATGCAGATCGCCATCCCGTTAGAAACAAAACTCCAATTCTCCGACACCTCCAGAACATGACAGTTCTCCACAGTCAAGGCATCTCCAAAAAAGAACGCAGGCTTCAAATATTCTCCTTCGAATTTCCCGAAGTTTATCATAGCGTTAAGAAAATGAAAAGGCTGGTTCTTAATGGCATTCAGTCTAGCCGGAGGTTCGTCACTCGAAAACTGATCCGTCATATGCTGAACAATATGGTCGTACCTATAACCCAGAGCAGCTTGGGCACTACCAACCAGGAGTTCTCCAGCAGCATTTACCGACAGATTTACTGAAAAGAAGACAGAGAAAGATAAGTTAAAAAGATGGTTAGAAAGAAATGATTGGAAGCTTCCAAGCCTCATACGGCTCAAGAAAACATCTATGCGGTTCCAATTTAATGAAGCTTTATGCGGCTCCAACTTAACGAAGCCTCATGCGGCTCAAGATGCAGAAGAACACTTATGCGGCTCCGTTCAAAAAAAGTCCATGCGGCTCAACTTTGCTTATGCGACTTCGTCGACAAAGCACGTATGCGGACATAATGGCTATTCTTATGCGGCTCGCAGCCCAGCTATGGGACGAACATGAAGCTCACAAAAGCTCGTGCATAAGATATACGACGTAGCCATAGCAGTTAGGGTTCTTTAACACATACAATGTCCTTACCAATAATAGGGGGGGTGAACGTCAGGATAAACATCGGGTACGACGACCGGCGGAGGAATGGCCGCAGCAGAGGCAGAAGTAGTCTTCTTGCCTTTCACCGTTACGATCGATGAAGAGGACGCCTTCTTGCCCTTTGCTACCACGGTCTTCTTGGGAGCCATTAGTTATCGAAGAAGAAAAGGACGATTGGGATAGGAAAAATTTGAAGAAAAAGAGAAAGTAAAGAAGCCCTTTCTCTCTCCAAACTCCTCTTATTTATAGGAGGATAAGAGAAGGAAGACACGTGGACTAGTAACCGCCTTGTAAAAGGCGAAATCGACTCCTGGGGTTTCGTTTCTGAGATTCACCCAGGACATAAAATCCAAAAGAATCAATGAACCGGCCCTTGGGATTCCCCTCTAAAGATGGCACAGAAACGAACTAGGAGGCAATTAAAGACCTTCACACGTGGCAAAGAGCTTATGCGGCTCAAAACGGCCATGCGGCTGAAACTTTCATGCGGGAAAAACTTCCATACGGCCAAAACATCTATGCGGCTAGAAAGAGCTTCCACACGGCCATGCTTCTTATTCAAAGTATTTCAATTTTGTAAATTGAAAACTTTGAAGGGGGTCTTGTAGAAGCATAAAAAATAATAAGGAAAGATCCAGGCAGCCAGGGAACTCCATGCGGCTCAGACAGCCCATGCGGCTCAGAAGACCTATGCGGCTCAACGAGCCTATGCGGCTCTATGATCTCCATACGGCTCAAGAAGAGAAGACACGTGGCTTGCAAACAGTTTTTCCCTCCGCACTGTACTGTATTAATTACTTGGACGGCTGACCACTTTGACGAAGCGACATGCCTGACATAAAGAGGCAATTATGACTCTGTCATAATGATAGAATCCTAGGAAATCAAAGAAAATCTCTGACACAACCCTCCCGAGATCCAGAAAATGCCACGCAGCCTAGACACGTGGACAGCCATATGCGGCTCGAACGGAGACCCCCTATGCGGCTCAGGATGAAGTTGTCGTATCCGGCCCAGATCGAGACAGCCCTATGCGGCTCAAGCAGACACAGCCCTATGCGGCTCACAAGGATCAGCCTTATGCTGCTCACAAGGATCAGCCCTATGCGGCTCACAAGGATCATCTCCATGCGGCTCACTACCCATTGTATTGTCCAGATTATCATGTGGTTCGAAGATTCGGGGTCCACTTTCCAGGTTGCCCTGACACGTGGCCAAACCTTATGCGGCTCAATCCTTATGCGGCTCGGTGACTCCCAGAACACGTGTCATAAAGCCAATCAATTTCCCAGATTTACCACAATTAAAGATTGGGTCAAATCCCAATAATCTGGGACACGTGGCAGGAGAATGAATTAAATTTATTCATTCAGATTCGCAGACATCAGCAGATCATCATCGTGGAGATTTATTCTAATCAGCATTAATTACTGATAGGATTTGGTGCAATCTACACTAAATGGCCCAGATCCATTACACTCAAAATTAATGGCCCAGATTAATCGATCAACAGGCCGCCGCCACTTTAAGGGGCAATCATTGTGAACCCTAATGAGGTCCTCCCATTCTTATAAATAGCAGGGTGCCATTCCCTTGCGAGACACACACATATACATACAGAAAGGAGCACTTTTATCAGAGAAAGAGCACCAGAATACTTGGAGAGAAAAAGCAGAGAGAGCAAAGAGAGCATTTCTTCAACGCCGAGCAATCTTCTGGAGCCAAGGCTGCATACCGATCGTCCAAGGAGTAAGGCAGAGCGGCCGTCGCTTTTCCGAGCCTCTATCATCACCCTCCAGAATCTAAAATAAACAATTGTACTTAGACTGCTGTACCTAGGCTTTCGTCCCTAGGCTTTCTTTGTACAAGCGAGTTTGTAACGTGAAGTAATTGTTCTGCTCTTTTATATTTCGTGGCAAACATATATATATATATATTTTATATATATATATATATTATATATATATATATATATAATATTTATATATATATATAAATATATAAATATATAAATCTATAAATATATAAATATATAAATAAATAAATAAATAAATAAATAAATATATATATATATATATATATATATATATATATATATATATATATATATATATTTATATATATATATATATATATATATATATATATATATATATTATATGTGTATATATGTATATAAATAAATATATAAATATATATATATTGTATATTTGTGTAGATGTATACATATATAAATGTAGATATATATAGATGTATATGTGTATGTATATATAAATTAATATGTATGTATATGTTTGTGTATATATATATTTTATATATATATATATATATATATATATATATATATATATATATATATATATATATATATATATATATATATAGGCATTTATATGTTAAAAAAAGGCATTTATATGTAAATACATATAAAACAAAACTCAGCCCAAAGCTTCCTCCAAACCCCAACAGCCCACAACGGGCCCAAGACCCAGTCCCTGGCCAATCAGGCCCGAGCCCAGGCTGAGATTTCCCAAACCAGCCGACAGTCCCAACACGATAAGGCTCGGGTTCGTTCGACAATATAGGTATATATAGAGAGAGAGCACAAGAGATCGAAAACCCTAACCCATGCCACGCCGACCCCCCTACCCTGGCGATCTTACCAACACTGGGCACGGCCACTGGCCGGCCGAATACGCCTGAGCACTCGGGCAAAGCAACAGAAGCGGCGAGCAGTGGTGCAACTTCGTCGCGAGTTTTTTCGCACCTGCTCAACCATTTCCCGAGCCAATTCTTTAGGTATGAACCCCATATATATACCTTAAAACCCATTAGATAAGTTTGAATGAAAACAAGTAGGAATCTACCTAAAAATCGGCATGAAGTTGACCAAAAAGTCTGCTCTTAGACAGAACAAATTCGATCCAGACACACTGTTTGAAAGGCTGTTTATTTGCAACTGATCAGAAATTCTAAAAATATATTTAAATAGGTTTTTAGTCAACATATACAGCTTCAAAACACTTTTTGTAGTTTTTACTTTCATTAAGTTTTTAGCGAGAAATCTGTTTCCAAAAATCAGGAAAATTTATGAAAAACTGTTTTCGAAAACATTAGAAACTCATCCACACGATGTGCGTCCCGCCAAATCGGGCGACATGGTCACGAACCAAAAGCATCGAAAGGTGTGTATCGAGTTCGTGGACATTTAAGCTTTGACGGAATTCAAATTGGTCGCGTGTGCGCGACGAATTTGATGCGTATCAGTCAAAATTTATCGTATCGACATTTGTGCAAAATTTTCAATTACTTTATGGACGTTCATCAGATCGAAACAAAACTTACGCCAACAGGACTGTATCATTTTTTTGGTCTTGTATGCCAATTTTGGTCCAATTCTGAGATAGTTGATCGGATCGCCGTTTTGTGGGCCCCACGATCCGATTCAACGAGCAATTTTGTGCACGGCCTGCCGGAATCCAAAATTGGACATATCGTTGGATTCGTATCATCAAACCGGATTCGTAAACATGTAATTTGACAACTTTAGAGACGATTGACTCTGGCACATTTTTCGGTACAAAGCGGGTCCAATAGCGGACATCGTTTTGGCCCAAAATTACCGTTTTGCCTCTGTATTCCGAATTGGACTTAAAGATAGGCAATCCTAGCTAATTTGACTATTATGAGAATGTTGGCAATGTCTGTTTTAGCTTTCGGAGACAGTTGTGAGACTTGGACCTTCTGACTTGTGGATTGGCGATATATTGTTGGTTCTCCGTACAACCTCCAGGTAAGATATCTTGCCTCACTCTACAGTTTATTTACAAGCATATTTCTATTATTATATTGTTTTACTATTTGATTATTGACATGTGATTTGTACATCGAGCATACTAGTATATATATAGTCCTTGTTCATAGTTAGCTTTGTAGTTCATTTAGATCTGTTCTCCTCTGTATCTTGATTGGGTAGTATCATGTCATCACCTGTACTTGGAATGAGTCGCATAGTATCATAAGATGAATAAGTCATAACAGAACTGCTGTACCTTAAATTCTTGAAGCTAACCTGCGAGTCCACACTAGGAGCGAGGGTTAGTAGTTATCTGTATCTTGATTTCTTGAAGCTAACCTGCGAGTCCACACTAGGGGCGAGGGTTAGTAGTTATCTGTTTTGCACCTGCGAGTCTACACTAGGAGTGAGGGTAATTCTTGATGCTAGCCTGCGAGTCCACACTAGGGCGAGGGTTAGTAGTCATTTGTCCGCACCTACGAGTCCACACTAGGGACGAGGATGATTTTTTTGAAGCTAACCTGTGAGTCCACACTAGGGACGGCGGATGGTAGTTGTTCAAACCTGCAAGTCCACACTAGGGACGAGGGTTTGAGTATTCGATTGGTTATCTGTTGACATCGTGACATCGTGTTCTCTTGTTCTTCTCCAGCAGTTCGTTTATGCGTACTGGTTCTTCCAGTCGTGTATAGTCGTATTTTCGTGTTGATGGGTCTTTTTTTGTTTATTTCCTGTATTTTCTTTATTGCATGATAAATTGCTAGATAGACATGTTTTTATGTATCTTGCTATGTCCCCTGAGGACCTGATGATCTCTTTAGGTTTAATGATTATATAGAGATAGCTAGTAGTTCTGGATGGCGAAAGAGATGATACACTTGCGAGATTCAGTTATCGTTATTACATTTGTTATCCTTTCATGCTTTATATTCCCTATCATGAGATATCTTGCTTATCGATTCAGTTTAGAGACTCTTGTTATATTCCTTGGAGTCTCATCGGACATATATGCTAGTGGGCTGCAGACCACGACCCATAATTGTTCATTCATGTTTCGTACACTTATTGTGGATTTGAGATATAGATTTGTTTTGCCATGATTTGGCAGTTTACCATAGTCATGACAGCGTTTACGTATTCGAGCTGGCTTGCTCACGAGCTCGCGTCCGAAAATTGGGTGCGGGTCGTGACAATGTCCACCCAGCTATATCAATGACTCGTTATTTATCATATTTGGACTTCTTATATCTTCTGTGTTGCTGTGGATGAGATTTAGTTTATATACATCTTGGCCTGTGATTTTATGGTATTACAGCTTATGTATATAGATGAGGATTCCATATATTGGAGTATTCTTCGTATATATGCAGCTGGCATATTTGCGTGCTTAGTCCTAAGTATTTTGGGACTGGGGCGTTACATATTTTTGTGGTGGCCTATGCAGGTCAAAAAATATTTTTGGGTTACATGACTATGCCCAACAAGCCTGTATATAGGAATATGAATAATATCTTATCCATAATTATTACCACCTTTGACTTCCAAAATTTCTGAATTCTCTTTGATTACTTGAATTGCCTCATATCTAACCCTTCCTAACGATTATCCTACGTGCCAACAGTATGAATCTAAAAAGTGGACGCACCTCTAGCCTGGCCCTCACATTTGGTGAAGCGGCTACCCAGGAGGAACAGAATCCTTCCACGACTCTGGTAACCCCGTACAAGCCAGGACAGTCACAGCATACGACGACCCCTTCGACAGTACACCAAGAGACCCAAGCACCCCCAGTCAGCCAGGCTGGGCAGACCACTACAATGCCACCAGGAGGAAATGTGCCATTTCTACCACCACCACCATTCCCTCAGCAGTTTCCACCACAGTCGGTTTAGAGCCTAAAAATCAAGTTGTGCCATGTTTGTACTATTCAGAAATCAAGTTGCGCCCAAAAAATTAAATTATGCCACTGTTGTGAAGTCCAAAAATCAAGTTGTGCCACTGCTCAAGTTGAGCCACATATCAGATTACGCCTAATCACATTGCGCCTAAACCTACATGGCGCCTGACAGTAATTGTCATCATTATCTGACAGCACTGACAACTGACAACACGTCAAACAAAAAAATCTTGTAAAACCCCTAAATTTCTAATATATTTTTTTTGGTACTATTTTTTTTGTACTTATACGTCGAGTAGTTGTATTGTACGTCGCGTACGAAATTTTATTTTTCGTAATTGCTCGACGAGTGCGAATATGTGCGAGCGTACATATTTTTAGAAAAATATTTTTCTATTTTTATAGTTTCAAAATAATATATATAATAATTATTTGTATTTGTATTTTACTTAAAGTTGTGAAAAGTATCGTATCAAGATGGCCAAAACCCATTACTTTTATTTTTTATAAAAGGCTATCTTATTTAATAATAGTGATTTAGAAAACTATTTTTATGCGAATATTCCTTGCATATGAAGTACATGAATTTGAATTCATATATTTAATTCCATTTCGAAATTTATTGATATTAATATTTTATTATTCCAAAAAGATATTTAAAGATATTTATTATTTTTGAAATTATTATTATTAGTATTTTTAGAAAATATATTTTAAAATTATTGTGGTAATTTAAAATCTTGATTTGATTTATTTTAAATAGTTTAAAATAAGGATGAAGATTTATCTACGTTGGATTTATTTGGATTAAACTATATTTATATTTGATTTTGATTGAATTGATTTGTTTAAATTAAATGGCGTATTATCTATTAGGGATTTAAAAATCCTCCTATATCTTATCAAACTAGGAGATCTACCCCCTATATAAGGAGAGCCTCCATGAGTTTTTCATCCATGAAATATTCCACAAACTCTACCACAAGTACGTGCACCGTGTCAGTGTCTAATTCTTATTCCATCTTTTTACAAATACATCATCTTTTCGTGTCAGACATATCCCGACACAAATGAAATCCTAACCCTATCCTAAGCCCCGATCTGTCCCGACCACCGTCTCCTCGCTACCCCGGCCAAATCCCTATCTTATCTCTGCCGAACCACCGTCTCCCTAACCGCCACGACCACTCCCCTCGGACGTCACAGTCACTCCGGCCACCTTGGCCGAGCGCCACCACCAACAACACCATCAATTTCGGCCACTCCATCGCTTCCCCCAACTACCTGTCACCACAACCATGGACGCGACCAACCACGACCACCTTCCACAACACCTGTCTCCACCTCGAGTCCGCCTGCACCTACACAAACTCGACTAGCAACATGCCTCAATGTCAGCCCCGCTGCTTCCGACAAACACCTGACTTCCCTGCCACTCCAAACCATCACCGGCCGCACCGTCATCCCCCACAACTACTTCAGCCAAACCCCTTTCTCCTCCTCGGCCACTACCGATAGCACAACCCCGGCCACCAAAAACCCATCACCCCCATGACCGTCACGCACCACCACTACGACCACCGGCCGGAACACCCCAATTCGCCACCAAGAGAGAGGAAATATGGAACCTAATCTGAGCTCCCGCCACCACCATCTGCCGAACAGCCCTGGCCCAGATCTACTGCCGCCGTACCTCTCTGCGAGTTGGCCGTCGCCTTGCGTCAACCTCTACCCACTCCTTCTCCCTGGCCGCACACCCTCACCATCGCCGCGAGCTCCGCCTGCGTCCGCTGTCGAACTCCCCGTGCGGCCATCAGCGGCGGCCGCACTACGCCCGCTCTTCGGGCA
This sequence comes from Iris pallida, assembly GCA_029216955.1. NCBI lineage: Eukaryota > Viridiplantae > Streptophyta > Magnoliopsida > Asparagales > Iridaceae > Iris > Iris pallida. The sequence continues at coordinate 8,291 of JANAVB010031811.1, read as the reverse complement.
ACCTTCGCCCGGCGCTCTCGCGGACGCCGTTCCCTGCCGCGCCCCTTGCCGCTGGGTGATCCTCCATTCCTCTATCCTCTTCTTACCTCTTCTTCTCCGGCTTCTCACTCTCTTTCGACCTCTCCTTACTCTTCCCCTCTCTCTCGATTTCTCTCTCTCCACTCCCTTTCATCTTTTCTTTCTTTTATGGAACAACGTATGCTGTTTGCCTATTTATTTATTATTATTATCATTATTATCATTATTTATTATTATTATTTATTATTATTATTTATTATTATATACGACATTAACCTTTTGCAAAAGAGAATGTATATCATATTGTTATATTTTATTATTCAATATTGGATTTTATCATAATTATTTGGTAATAAATATAGTATCGAGGTTAACCCTATATGTAAGTTCAAATGGGATTTCAAAAGAAATTAGGAATATAATATTAGATTATTTTATAATATCTTAAATATGACTTCCTAGATTTCCAATATATTTACAATGATGAAAACCTAGCTCTCTATCTAAATATCCTATTCTGACAAACTTAAAGTTTTTGTAAAACAATTTTTAAGTTTTTGTAAATATTTATCTAAAAGTACATTTGGCTAATACAAATGTAGTTTCCATATTGTTTTCATGTATTTACGTAAAAAATTATTTTTTTTGTTTTTTTCTGTTTCTCAAGTATATTATTATAAATATTCCTAAAGTAGTATAAGTATTTTTTCCCCAAATTCCTTCGATTATCACCCTGTCCAATCCCATCATTCCGCTCCCTTACACTTCATGTCATCCCTAGCTAAGTTAACCGTTCTGGACCCAATGGAACTATCCGTGCCATCATCCGAGGTCAGCTTGCATAGTTGTTATACCAAAGTCGCAGTTTGTGCCACATTGATCATTGCAGCTCACCAGGTGTCCTACCAGGCAAGACACCTTGTCATTTGTTGTTTATTTATTTTAGCTCATATTTCATGCGTTAATCATTATTTTCTTTATACAAAATAAATTGTGATACATGGCATAACCTGTTAGAACTTACTGTTCAGTTATATTTCCTGCTATATATTATTTTTCTTACACATTAAACCTAGATTTAAGGGACCACCTTGTGTGTTGCATTCATTGGCCTTGACACATTGTACCATGAAGTTGTGTATTGTATGTAGAACACGGATGTGCGTGATTGGATGACCACCAGTACGTACAAGTCGTGCGATAGATTTAACCGCTAATAGAATTGCAAGTTAGTTTGACTTAGCGGTTATAGAGGTTTACTGTTGTGGATACAACAATATAGGCATTGGGCAGGGAGGACAATTCCTTAGTGTATGGGCTTCGATGCACTTTTTTTTGTGACCCGGAAGCTCCGCTGGAGATATGGGGTTGATGATCCATGATTACTGACGGCCTCTGACGTTCTGCGGAATGTTATGCTCTTATTGATTGGGCCTCTGGTACCCCAAGAGGGGGACTATGCCGATCCCATTTTAGCCAGGGCCATGCGTAGGAAAGATTGTTCTTAACTACATTTCACTTAGAATGGTTAGGCACCTTTATCCGTTAGGTATGAGTACTTTTGGTTTGGGTGCTTGTATCTGACCATGGCTTGGAACAATAACTTGTCGCGGATTAGTTCGTCACATCTTGTCCTTGTTTGGTTGTAGGTGTGACTTACTACTTCAATGAGAAGGTATTGAACCTTGTTGGGGTCCGGATACCATATTGGATTCACAGCATGGAAAGATACATCACCGTGAATTAGTTTACCATCTCATGTCCTTGTTTGGTTGGGGGGATGGTAAGATAGTTCAATAGGTGTGTATTGGACCATGTTATAATTCAATTGACTTATTTATTTGAGCAATATTTATTCAGTTTATATGGCATGATATTATGTATCTTGTTACGTCCCTCTGAGGACCTGGTTATCTCTCCAGGTGTGTGCTCTTGTCTTTTACAAGTATTCTAGCTCTAGCCGTGATCCTCTCTATTTCTTCGAGGATGATTACACTTGGATCGTCTTTGCTTCGCTCGCCAAACTCATTTCATTTTCCAAGTATTTTTCTTATTTTGTTGGTAGTGGATTTGTCTCCGCCCAACATATTGTATCAAGATAATTCATTCTCTTTATATGATATCTTTTATTCATTTATTTTTGTGTGGATGAGATTAGTTATGGTTTTACTGCATTTTACAGCTTACGTATATTTATTATACGGCTGGCATGTCTACGTTTCTAGTCCTACGTATTTTGGGACTGGAGCGTTATATATTTTTGTGATGGCCCATGCAGGTCAAGATAAATTGTTTGGTTACTTTACCGTACCAAGCAAGCCTGCGAATAGGATTAGAAGTCTAGGATCTCATCCACATACTTGACCTCTTTCCTCGATTCCATATTCGAACTACCGTTCGATCCATCGCTTGCATCTTGCTTGATTCCTTCTATCATAAATTCTTATCTTCCTTTTGTGCGTGCTAGAGGTAGACAAGTGACCCTACTAGTTAGACATGTTTTTTTTTCCAAAATACCATTAGTTTAATTCTTTTAAGTTGGGTAGAATACCTTATGACCTAGCAATCCCTTTGTCCTTGTGACCTATATTAGCAAGTTTACTTAGATTTTAGAATTTAGAGGACCCCAACCCATCTAGCCAACCAAGGACTTGGACAAGAAGACTATAGGACGACTGTATATAGAACAACACATGATATGACTTAAAGACTTAAAGAGTTGAACTAATTCTACTTTATTTCAATCTTAATCTCACGTGCCTATATTTTTACTTAGACTAATGATGCTAATGTAGCCTAGTTTTTGCAAGATCAATTCTTTATCAAGCTTGTTCATGATATATGTTATTGGAGGCCTCCACTAACGTATTGTCTACTTAGAACCGGTGCATGATGGTCTGATCAACCTAGTGCACTTTGGTTCACTTTTATCTATCGTTCTACGTGGATGGGGACATAATTAAACTTGGCCTTTAGAATCCCATCCACGACTTCCTTGACAATTCCTTTGAAATTTTTGGTCATCTTTGAACCACGTATTCGTGTTCGATAATATCATCTTTGAACTCCTTATTGCTTTCACCTTCACATATTTTAGAAGGACGAAAGCGTTGTACTAGAACTTCCTCTAGCCTTCCTATCGATTGTGACCATTATCACTCGATGTTGCTATATCTTCGTCTTAAACTACTCGTCCTTCTTCTCGGCCCTATATTTATTATCATGACCTTTTAATCGCTTAATTTAGGCGTGCCCCTAATCACTCTCTTGATCTCCCCAACCTACTCTCAAGGAACCATGTCTTTAAGTTCTCAAAATTATTTCTCTTGATACCGTATTATTCCTTACCACATGTTAACTTGATTAAACGTTGACCATAACCATTTTTCTTCTAGCGTTAGTTAGCCATATCCATAATTTATTTTGTCATTATTTATCATGTTTTTTAATGCATGTTTGCATTGAACGTCGTTTCTTTGCCTCGTCCAGTGACTTGATCGCATTCATTACCAATATACCCATGTGACCTTCTCACCCACCCCTATTATTCTTAATTTCGAGGACGAAATTCTTTTAAGTTGGGTAGGATGTAAAATCCATAAATTTTTACTATATTTTTTGGTACTGATTTTTTTTATTTTGTACTTATACGTCGAGTAGTTGCATTGTACGTCGCACACGAAATTTTATTTTTCGTAATTGCTCGACGAGTACGAATATGTACGAGCGTACATATTTTTAGAAAAATGTTTTTTTATTTTTGTAGTTTCAAAAATAATTATTTGTATTTGTATTTTACTTAAAGTTGTGAAAAGTATCGTATCAAGATGGCCAAACCTATTACTTTTATTTTTTTATAAAAGGCTATCTTATTTAATAGTGGTGATTTAGAAAACTATTTTTATGCAAATATTCCTTGCATATGAAGTACATGAATTTGAATTCATATATATAATTCCATTTCAAAATTTATTGATATTAATATTTTATTATTCAAAAAAGATATTTAAAAATATTTATAATTTTCAAAATTATTATTATTAGTATTTTTAGAAAATATATTTTGAAATTATTGTGGCAATTAAAAATCTTGATTTGATTTATTTTAAATAGTTTAAAATAAGGATGAAGATTTATCTATTTTGGATTTATTTGGATTAAACTATATTTAGATTTGATTTTGATTGAATTGATTTGTTTAAATTAAATGGCGTATTATCTATTAGGGATTTAAAATCCTCCTACATCTTATCAAACTAGGAGATGTACCCCTGAGCCTCCATGAGTTTTTCATCTATGAAATATTCCACAAACTCCACCACAAGTGCGTGCACCGTGTCAGTGTCTAATTCTTATTCCATCTTTTTACAAATACAACATCTTTTCGTGTCGGATATATCCCGACACAAACGAATTCCTAACCCTATCCATCTGTCCCGACCACCGTCTCCTCGCTACCCCGGCCAAATCCCTATCTCCTCTCCGCCGAACCACCGTCTCCCTAACCGCCACGACCACTCCCCTCGGATGCCACCGTCACTCCGGCCACCTTGGCCGAGCGCCACCACCAACAACACCATCAATTCCGGCCACTCCATCGCTTCCCCCAACTACCTGTCACCATAACCATGGACCCGACCAACCACGACCACCTTCCACAACACCTGTCTCCACCTCGTGTCCGCCTGTACCCACACAAACTCGACTAGCAACATGCCTCCATGTCAGCCCCGCTGCTTCCGACAAACACCCGACTTCCCTGCCACTCCAAACCCCACCGCCATCCCCCAAAACTACTTCAGTCGAACCCCTTTATCCTCCTCGGCCACCACCGATAGCACAACCCCGGCCATCAAAAACTCCATCAGCCCCATGACCGTCACGCACCACCGCTACGACCACCGACCGGAACACCCCAATCCGCCACCAAGAGAGAGGAAAAAGGGAAACTAACCTGAGCTCCCGCCACCACCATCTGCCGAGCAGCCCTGGCCCAGACCCACTGCCGTCGTACCTCTCCGCGAGCTGGCCGCCGCCATGCGTCAACCTCCACCCACTCCTTCTCCCTGGCCGCACACCCTCACCATCACCGCGAGCTCCGCCTGCGTCCGACGCCGAACTCTCCGTGCGGCTATCAGCGGCGGCCGCACTCCGCCCATACTATGCCCTACCTCCGTCCGGCGCTCCCGCGGACGCCGTTTCCCGCCGCGCCCCTTGCCGCCGGGTGATCCTCCGTTCCCTTTCTCCCCTTCTTCCCTCTTCTTCTCCGGCTTCCCCACTCTTCCCCCCTCTCTCGATTTCTCTCTCTCTCCACTCCCTTTCATCTTTTCTTTCTTTTAAGGAATAGCGTATGCTGTTTGCCTATTTATTTATTATTATTATTATTATTATTATCATTATCATTATTTATTTTTATTATTTATTATTATTTTTATTATTTTTATTATTACTATTATTAATACGACACTGACCTTTTACAAAAGAGAATGTATATCATACTGTTATATTTTATTATTCAATATTGGATTTTATCATAATTATTTGGTAATAAATATAGTATCGAGGTTAACCCTATATGTAAGTTCAACGGGATTTCAAAAGAAATTAGGAATATAATATTATATTATTTTATAATATCTTAAATATGACTTCCTAGATTTCTAATATATTTACAATGTTGAAAACCTAGCTTTCTATTTAAATATCCCATTCTGACAAACTTAAAGTTTTTGTAAATTTAAGTAATTTTTTTTGTTTCTTTTTCCGTTTCTCAAAATATTCCTAAATTAGTATAAGTACTTTCTCTCCAAATTCCTTCGATTTATCACCCTGTCCAATCCTATTATTTCGCTCCCCTACCTATTTTGTACTTACTTCATATCATCCCTAGCTAAGTTGACCATTCTAGACCCAATGGAACTATTCGTGCCATCATCCGAGGTCACCTTGCATAGTTGTTATACCGAAGTCGCAGTTCTTGCCACATTGATATTGCAGCACACTAGGCGTCCTACCTGACAAGACATCTTGCCATTTGCTGTTTATTTATTTTAGCTCATATTTTATGCATTAATTATTATTTTTTTATACAAATAAACTGTGATACATGGCATAACCTGTTAGAACTTACTGTTCAGTTATATTTCCTGCTATGTATTACACATCAAACCTAGATTTATGGGACCACCTTGTGTGTTGCATTCATTGGCCTTGACATGTTGTACCACGAAGTTGTGTGTCGCATATAGAACACGGATGTGCATGATTGCCTGGTACGTACAAGCCGTGTGATAGGATTAACCGCTAATAGAATTGCATGCTAGTTTGACTTAGCGGTTATAAAGGTTTACTATTGTGGATACATCATAGTAGGCATTGGGCGGGAAGGACAATTCCTTAGCGCATGGGCTTCGATGCACTTTTCCTTGTGACCCGGAAGCTTCGCTAGAGATACGGGATTGATGACCCATGATTACTGACGGCCACTGACGTTCTGCGAAACGTTATGTTCTTATTGATTGGACCTCTGGTGCCCCAAGGGGGACTATGCCGATCCCATTTTAGCCAGAATATGCGTAGGAAGGATTGTTCTTAACTACATTTCACTTAGAACGGTTAGGCACCTTTATCCGTTAGGTATGAGTACTTTTGGTTTGGGTGCTTGTATCTGACCATGGCTTGGAACAATAACTTGTCGCGAATTAGTTCATCACATCTTGTCCTTATTTGGTTGTAGGTGTGACTTACTACTTCGATGAGAAGGTATTGAACCTTTGGGGTCCGGATACCATATTGGATCATAGCATGGAAAGATACGTCACCGTAAATTAGTTTACCATCTCATGTCCTTGTTTGGTTGGGAGGATGGTAAGCTAGTTCAATAGGTGTGTATTGGACCATGTTATAATTCAATTAACTTATTTGTTTGAGCAATATTTCTTCAGTTTATATGGCATGATATTATGTGTCTTGTTACGTCTCTCTGAGGACCTGGTTATCTCTCCAGTTGTGTGCTCTTGTCTTTCGCATGTATTCTAGCTCTAGCCGTGATCCTCTCTATTTTTTAGAGGATGATTGCACTTCGATCGTCTTCGCTTCGCTCGCCAAACTCATTTCATTTTCATGTATTTTTCCTTATTTTGTTGGTAATAGATTTGTCTCCGCCCACCATATTGTATCAACACAATTCATTCTCATTATATGACATCTTTTATTCATTTATTTTTTATGGATGAGATTATTTATGGTTCTTCTGCATTTTACAGCTTACATAGGCTGGCATGTCAACGTTCCTAGTCCTACGTATTTTGGGACTGGGGCGTTACAAATCTTTTTGAATCCCGTGAAGTGTGGTGCTCGAGACAGTTTGCTGTCATTGATGACAGCTATTCAGCGCGCTCTGCAAGTTGCACCTAGGCGCAACCTGATTAAACTCTTCTTACAGACTGACACGTAACCCAAATGCTAGGCGCAACCTGATCAAGTGTAGTTTGACTCTTTGACTGAAGCTCGCGCAACCTGACAAAGTTGAAGCAACTAACATTCTAAAGCAGGATGACGTGGCGCACATGCCACTAATCTCTTAAAACGTGTCCACTACTCTGTACACGACCATGCGTATCTCAATCATATGATGACACGCGTCTAAATACAGTTAGAACACGTTCGAATAGTTGAATGTAAGTTGGCGCAACCTGAGGTTGGCACAACCCGAAGCCGCGCAGTTCGACCTCGCGCTGTAGCCCCTCTTTCCAAAATTTTGATAATATATTTATTTATTTATTTATTTGAATTAAATGGTGATTTTAGAATTTTATAAATAATTATTTAGTTAATTATCACGGTAGATGACTTTAGCCATAGTGGTGTTTTAGAGTACACGGTGACTAGAAATCGTGGCACGGATAGTGAAATGGCGTGCCTTGACTAGTGTATTAGTCCTGGGAGGGAAGACTGAGCCATAGCGATGTCCTAACTAGGAAAACCAGGCCAAATTATGACTTAACCCTTAACGAAGTTTTATTTATTAATTAAATTATTGAGTTTAGGGAAACCAGTTATACCATTTTAGCCGGACGGACCCGAACTGAGCCCAAGCCCATGCATGCGGCACGTCCAATGACATTCGTGTTGATGGAAATTGGTATGAGTGTGTTGTATTTGTTTTAATAATTTAAGGAATATTTTTAGGTATTCCTAATTAAATATTATAAATATCGTTATTAGTGGATAATCAATGATATTTGTATAAAATAGGTCATTGTACAATTTAG
>JANAVB010031809.1:27500-34301 GCA_029216955.1 Iris pallida | reverse complement strand
TCTTGTCCTCTTTTATTATTACTATTATTATTATCCTTATGATGGGTTATTACATTTATGCTTGTGTCTCATGACCCTCTGTATAACTTGGGTCCCTTGACAATATGCTTGTACCAAGTAAATTTTGCACATGTTCCCTGAACACGATAGTGACCCGTCGCGGTGCACTCTTGACAAGTAACTTGACATGATAATTCTTAATGGTGGTCCGTCGTGACGCACTCTTGACATGATAAGTAATCTTGATAATTAAACCTAACATGATATACTTCGAATAGCTGTTGCGACGGCTGGCATAACTTGACAAGAATGAATGGCCTGGACACCGTAGACGATTATATTTGTACAAAGGAACCAGTATTGTCTTGCATCATGTCTAGAACAGGGACCCCTGAGTACCACGGTCCGGGATACCTACTGAAATTGACTAAGGCTAATACTAGAATAAATCAGTAGTCATAAAGAGATTTCCCAGCTACAGGCAATCCCATTATCTGGGCGTGCTAGTGGATTTGTAGCCTGCCGACGAGTAGTACACATTTCAGCACACTGTCATATGTTGCAGCTTTATGAACAAGATACTCAACCTAGATAACCTGGATGGTCTGCAGGGCTTGTGGTTGTCGGAATATCTTATTGCATCTTGCTAGTAACTAGACCTGTGATAACCCTAGCTAGTTAAAGTATCAAGCCGTACTCATTGCTTGGCCGTAATCGATTGGATGGAGTCTAACCCAGTCTAGTCTTTTTCTGATCCTGTACAAGATTGTAACATGACCTGATTGCTTGTGCTTTACTTTATCGATAAATGGTGGGAAACCAAGTTTCGTTCAGACGAAGGGTTACAACCCCGGTCCTTGTTTGGTTTAAAGGTTGTAACTTGGTTATCTGAATAGTTCCATGGTTATCTTATCGTATATTACCATAATTTTTCCATATCTCTAGTCCTTTATTATATGTTATTATGTTTGATGCTAATTGCTGGTTTGAGTTCTTAAGTGAAGCCTGCTTTGTAGCACTTGCTCTTTCTGGGTCTGACCCAGCTAGTTTTGTATGGCCAGATACCGGAGCAGCTCTAGAGGATCTACCGACCTTCCAGCCAGATAGTGACCACCAGGCGTAACCAAGGCAACGAGTGGGTTTCCCTTTTTGTTCTCCCACTTTATTATAAAATTATTCTTTTACGGCGTTTAGCCGACGAGCACTGTTAGCTCGATTGTACCTTACTTATTGTCTGCCTACGGGCTGTAACATGATTGGCAAATCCTAGGGTTGATCATGTATGACTGAAACTCTTGCTAGCCTTCACATTTTGTATGACTAGCTTCATGATCATCGAAATATGTAATGTATGGGACGCCTTACTATTGTATATTTGGTGCTCTGACATCTTGTACTATTATTACTTGCTTGAGATTGAGACAATAGGCTTGTTCATGACCATAAGAGACTATGGCTTGTAGTTAAACCCTCATGTATCTAGACAACCATGACCGTATAGCGAGGTGGGTTGTACTTCAATATACGTAGCTGGCTATGTTCGCCCCCGCTCTCCAGTATTCTGGTTTTGGGTATTATATGGTTTAAGTGGTGGCCCATGCAGGTATTGTGAATCAAGATATGTGAGGGTTTACCAATAGATGTCTCAATCAGCACTCGTCCTTGATCTCTACTCGTGTCCTCTGAATCCTTGAATTCTTGACCTGATCACATGCTTGTATCTTCGATCTATCCTAGTCCTTCCTTATTGTTCCCTGTGTCATCTTCTTCAGCGGTATTATTCCTGATCCTACCGATCGGCAAGGTGGAGCACCTCTCGTCGGCCCGCTGCAACCTGGAGATCAAGCCCAGTATTTCGGAGTAGCCTCCAGAGTTATGCCTACTGGGGCCAAGAGCCACTAGTTCAGCCAGTCCAGCCTGCAGAGCCTGATGATAGCCCTTTGGTAGGTCTCATCAGGACATTGCTAGCTTCTCAAGATCGTCGAGGCGACGCCCTGCACCAAACAGTAACAGATGCTCAAGGCAGAGGTGGACACCATAGGAACAGTACGACTAACAGCTTCAAGCGCCTGAACCATCCGTTCTTTGACGGCAGTGAAGACGCTATCGCTGCTGATGCTTGGCTACAGGATACAAAAGTGATTTTAGAAGTAGCCAGCACTCCAGAAGACGAGAAGGTGGCCGTAGTACGCCTATAGTTATTGGATCTAGCCCGCAGCTGGTGGACGGCGCAGGCCGTTGGATTAGTGGCACCGATTGCATGGGCAGTATTTTGTGAGAGATTCCAGGCCAAGTATTTTGATGCTGTAGCTTGAAACGATCTACAGACGAGGTTCACCAATCTGAAGCAGATGGGCAGGACGGTCGACGGATATGTGGCCGATTTTTCAAAACTTAGTCGGTTTGCTCCCACCTTGGTAGCAACCGAGTTTGACAGAGCCCAGCAATTTCAGCAGGGGCTCCATCTAGAGATTTTATTGGCATTGGAGCAGTTGAGCATCAGACTTTTGATGCGGTATTGAGATCAGCCAGAAGGCACGAGTATACCTCCCGGAGGATTAAGGACAGGACCGGAGGTCGGAAGCGATCCCACGGCCAGATGAATCAGTCTTCAGCACCATCCCCGACAGCTAGGACCTTGACCATTGGAGCTCCGAGGCGGGCGGCCTCAGTGACGTCAGTTCAGCATTCAACCCCGACATACCCTCAGCAGCAGAAGCAGAAGCACTCTTCCGCAGTGGAATGTTCACATTGCGGGAAGCCAGGACATGTGGTGGCAGAATGTCACAGGGTGCAGGAATTGTGCCTGGCTTATGGAAAAATGGATCACAAGATAGGATCCTGCCCGAATAGGGGTAGTTCATCATCTTCCAACTTTTCTAGTCCTTCGGTGAGAGGACCAGCACCAGTCCAGCAGCAGTATCAACCTCAGAGGCCATTGCCGCCTCAGTCATAAGTATTCCAGCAGCAGAACCCCCAGCAGTATGTACAAGCCTAAGCCCTGATCCAGAGCAGACAGAGAGGTTTTCAGCAGAGGGGACCAGCACCCAGAGGACATGGTCAGGTGATGGCGATGACCGTAGAAGAAAGATTGGCACCAGGTGAGGTAGTGGCAGGTAATATTCTCGTCAACTCCTTCCCAGAATCAGCGTTATTTGATTCTGGTGCATCGCATTCATTCATGTCTGTACGATTCGTGACACGGATAGGACTGGAGCTCGAGTCATTATCAGTAAGGCTCAATATACTTACTGGTAACGGTCTTATGGGAGTAGATCGAGTATTTTCCTCGTGTCGGATCGTAGTTAGCATTAGAGAGTTCCCCGCTAGATTGATAGAGTTCCCCATGGCCGATTATGATGTGGTCCTAGCGATGGATTGGTTAAGGAACCAGTATGCTAGGATAGACTGCCATATTGGCAGGGTTGTTTTTAGCATTCCAAGCGAGCCAGAGTTTTCCTTTTCTCGAGGCGAAGTTGAACATTCTTCTCCAGTATTGCGGACGGCAATAGCAGCAGTGCAGTTACCCCGGATAGTCGAGGAGTTTTCAGATGTTTTCCCAGAAGAGCTTCTAGGAATGTCGCCAAAACGAGAGATCGAGTTTACCATAGACTTGATCCCAGAGACAGCCCCAGTATCAGGGAGAGTCTATAGGATGGCGCCATCAGAGTTAGAGATATTGTACAAGATGATTGAAGAACTCAGGACCAAGGGATTCATTCGTGCAAGTGGATCGCCTTGGAGAGCCCCAATGCTTCTTGTGAAAAAGAGGATGGTACGTCTGGGTTATGTGTAGATTATCGTACCTTGAACTCAGTGACAATCGAGAACAGATACCCTCTCCCGAGGATAGATGACTTGTTTGATCAACTCAAGAGGGTAGCAGTATTCTCAAGGATTGATTTGCGGTCAAGATACCATCATATCAGAGTCGAAGAGCAGGACATCCCGAAGACAGCTTTTAGATCTAGATATGGGCATTGGGAGTTCCTTGTTATGCCATTTGAAGTAACCAATGCATCGGCTGTATTCATAGATCTCATGAATCGTATCTTCATGCCATATTTGGATCAGTTCATGAATGTGTTTATAGATGACATCTTGGTCTACAGCAAGAGTGTGGCAGAGCATGAGCAGCATCTCAGAGTTGTCCTCTAAATTCTCAAAGAGCACCAGTTATACGCGAATTTCAGTAAATGCGAGTTCTGGCTCGATCGTATTTCGTACTTGGGTTATATCATCACCAGAGGAAGAGTAGAAGTGGATCCCCAGAAGGTCGTGGTCATTGAGACATGGCCAGTACCCAGCACAGTTGCATAAGTTTGTAGTTTTCTTGGATTAGCCGACTATTATCGGTAATTTATTTCAGATTTTGCTCGAATTTTAGCGCCATTGACCCAGTTGACCCGCAAGGATGTGCAGTTTGTTTGGACGATAGAGTGTCAGGAATCTTTTGAGAAGTTGAAGCGAGGCTTGATGACGGCACCCATTCTCATGCTTCCAGATGGGACCGAAGAATTTTCAGTATATTGTGATGCTTCAGACAGAGGCTTAGGATGTGTTTTGATGCAGCATGGGAAGGTAATAGCTTATACGTCATGCCAACTTCGTGATCATGAGAGGAATTACCTAACCCATGACCTGGAGCTGGCAGCAGTAGTGTTTGCACTTAAGCTTTGGAGACACTACTTGTATGGAGATAGGGTAGAGATTTTCACCGACTACAAGAGCCTGAAGTATGTGTTCACTCAGAAGGATCTAAACATGCGTCAGAGGAGGTGGCTAGAGCTACTTGTGGATTATGATGTCAACCTGCAGTATCATCCTGGGAATGCCAACGTAGTAGCAGATGCGCTGAGCAGGAGAGCCGGAGTTTAGTTTCTCACAGCGTAACCAGAGCTATTAGCAGATCTTCAGAAGATGGGTGTAGAAGTTGTCCTTCCTACCAATGTGGCATTGATGGCCAGCATGCAAGTTCAGTCTACTATAATCGAGAGGATCCGGATGGCACAGTCAACATATTCTAAGCTTCAGCGACTCAGAATAGAGTGTATAGCAGGACGAAGACCAGAGTTATGTATCCATGAGGATGGTACACTTCGACAAGAGAGGCGTCTATGTGTACCTAGAGGTGATATCAGACAGGAGATCATGGCAGAAGCTCACAGTTCTCAGTATTCCATTCATCTCGGTGGCACGAAGATGTACCGTGACATCCGTCAGCACTTTTGGTGGAATGGCATGAAGAAGGAGATAGCCCAGTTTGTCTCTCGGTGTTTGGTTTGCCAACAAGTTAGAGCTGAACATCAGAGACCAGCTGGACTTCTTCAGCCCTTGCCGATTCCAGAATGAAAGTGGGAGCATATAACCATGGATTTTGTGACTGGATTACCTAGGTCCCCGGCCGGTAGAGATGCTATTTGGGTCACTATAGACAAGCTCACGAAGGTGGCTCACTTTCTCCCATTCAGAGTTGGTCAGTCGACGGCTCAGCTAGCAGAGATATACCTCAGGCAGATTGTCAGATTTCACGGTATACCAGTCAGTATCACCTCAGACAGAGATTTAAGAATTACGTTGCACTTTTGGCACAGTCTATAATAGAGTTTGGGAACTCACCTCCAGTTCAGCTCAGCTTATCATCCGCAGACAGATGGTCAGTCTGAGCGTACCATATGAACCTTGGAAGATATGTTGAGATCTTGTACCGTCGACTTCGGTGGTTCGTGAGAGGATCACCTGCACCTGGTGGATTTCTCTTACAACAACAGTTTCCAAGCCAGTATCCAGATCGTACCATTCGAGGCACTGTATGGTAGAAAGTACAGATCCCCGCTAGTATGGGACGATGTTGGAGAGAGGCAAATACTTGGTCCCGAGATGGTAACCCGGACTATTGAGGTGGTCAGACAAGTCAGAGATCATCTTCGAGTTGCACAAGATTGCCAGCGCCATTGGACCGATTCTCATCGGCGTTCCCTTGAATTTTCTGTCGGCGACCATGTATTCCTTAGGATCTCGCCTAACCGTGGCGTCATTCATTTTGGCGTACGAAGAAAGCTCAATCCTTGGTATATAGGGCCGTTTGATATTCTGGAGCAAGTAGGAGATGTGTCATATCGTCTCGCTCTCCCGCCGTCGTTGCGTGAGGTGCATGATGTCTTCCATGTGTTCCAATTACGACGGTATATCCCGGATTCGAGTCATGTCCTTGATCATTCGAAATTGATTGTTGGTACCAACCTTTCGTATGAGGAGAGGCCCGTATCCATATTGGACCGGAGAGAGAAGATACTCAAGAACAAGACTATTAGTTTAGTCCGTATTGCTTGGGGTCATCACTCTTTGGGTGAGTCAACGTGGGAGCGTGAGGATGATATCCGATCACGATATCTCGACCTGTTTGACTCGTAAGGTATAATATCTTTCTTATGCCTTATGCTCTCAGTTCCTTGCTTGAAAGAATGATTGCTTGATTGATTGCTTTGTTATAACTTGTCTGAGATTAGAATAGCTTGTCCTTGCCTCTCTAGCCTCTTAATTAAATTCCGAGAACGGCATTCTTTTAAGGTAGGTAGAGTTGTAACGCACGTAGTTCGTATTACGTATTTTGGTATACGTGTACGTATTTTGACTCATATCGCATGTCTTATTGCATGGTTATTTTGGCATTTCATTTGCTTGGTTCGGTTCGATTTGCTTGGTTCGGCTTGGTTCGGTTTTGCATATGGACCAACCCCACCTACCACCCCTCTTTTTCTTTATTAGCCGCCAACCCCTCTCTCTCTCTCTCTCCTCATT
>JANAVB010031809.1:0-22500 GCA_029216955.1 Iris pallida | reverse complement strand
TCCCGAAATCCAGCACACAAGTACGAAGCATATCCTCGAGTGTTTGGATGGTCCTCTCCGACTGCTCGTCTGTCTGGGGGTGATATGCGGTACCAAACTTGAGCTGAGTGCCCAAACTAGCCTACAAACTCCTCCAGAAATGGAAAGTAAAATGACTACCCGATCTGAGACTATGCTTATTGGGATCCCGTATAATCTGACAATCTGCCGCACGTACATCTCTGCTAGCTTCTCCGTAGACATACCCACTTTGAAAGGCAAGAAGTGGGCTAATTTGGTCAATCTATCAACGATGACCCATATCGCGTCTTTCCCTCCTGGAGAACGCAGAAGTCCTGACACAAAGCCTATAGTGGTGTGCTCCCACTTCCACTCTGGAATGGGTACTGGCTGTAGCAGACAACCTGGCCTCTGTCTCTCGGCTTTCACTTGCTGGCACACCAAACATCTAGATACAAACTGAGACACCTCGTACTTTATGCCATACCACCAAATGTGTTGTCTCAAGTCTCTATACATCTTGTTGGCACCAGGATGCATAGAGTACTGATAACAGTGCGCCTCCTAAAGAACCTTCTCCCAAAGCTCTCCGTTTGGCACGCACAATCTGGTACCATGCCTCGGCGACCCATCCTCGGTAATAGAGAAATTATCCAATAATCCTGCCTGTACCTACTCCCTGATGACCCTCAGAGCTTCATCCTCAAACTGTGCTGCTCTGATCCTATCCATCAGCTCAGACTGGATCTGTAGGCCCCACATCTGCTCTTCGATCCAGGGACTACAACCTCAATGCCTAAACTCTCCAAATCTGCCAAAAGGTGACGGTCCATCGTCAAACACATGGCTACCGGATACCTGTTCAAAACATCGGCAACCACGTTGGCTTTCCCTTGATGGTACTTTAAGGATATATCAAAATCCTTCATCAGCTCTATCCATCACCTCTGCCTCATATTCAGCTCCCTATGTGTAAATACGTACTTCAAGCTCTTGTGGTCAGTGAAGATCTCCACACGCTCTCCGTACAGATAGTGTCTCCACGGCTTCAAGACAAAAATGACTGCTGCCAACTCCAAGTCATGAGTCGGGTAGTTCTTCTCATGCGGGCGTAACTGCTTGGAGACATAGGCAATCACCTTCCCATGCTGCTAAAGAACGCATCCCAAACCTTTTCCCGAACCATCACTGTAGATCGTGAATCCTCCGGACCCAGATGCCAACGTTAGAATAGGAGCCGATGTCAATCTTTTCTTCAACTCCTCAAAGGCGGCCTGGTACTCCTCGGACCAAACAAACTCCACGTCCTTCCTGGTGAGTCGGGTCATTGGCTCGGCAATCCTGGCAAAATCTTGTACGAACTTTCTGTAATAGCCTGCCAGACCTAGAAAACTCCGAACATCTGTAGCTGAGCTCGGTTTAGACCAGGACTCCACTACTGTGATCTTCTTTGGATCCACTGAAATTCTATCACCAGATACAATATGGCCTAGAAACTCCACCCGGTCCAAGAAGAATTTGCACTTCGACAGCTTCCCATACAGTTGCTCCCTTCTGAGAGTCTCTAATACAATCCTCAAATGCTCCTCGTACTCTTCTGGCGTCTTCGAATAAATGAGAATGTCATCGATGAAGACCACCAGGAACTTGTCAAGGTACTGATGGAATACCTTGTTCATCAACTTCATGAACACCGTCGGAGCATTAGTCAACCCAAACGACATGACAGTAAACTCATACTGGCCATAACGAGTCTAAAAAGTAGTCTTCGAAATATCTTTCTTCTTCACCTTCAGCTGATGATATCCAGACCTCAAGTCTATCTTTGAAAATACTTTTGCGCCGCTCAACTGATCAAATAAGTCATCGATCCTCAGCAGTGGGTATTTGTTCTTGATAGTGAGGTTGTTCAGCATCCTGTAATAGATGCACATACGCACCGATCCATCCTTCTTCGGTACAAACAATACCGGAGCACCCCAAGGCGAAGAACTGCACCTGATGAATCCCTTGTCCTACAGCTTATCCACTTGCATCTTCAGCTCTTTCAACTCGCTTTGGTTCACTCTATAAACATGCTGTGAGATAGGCTCTGCACCCGACACCAAGTCTATAGAGAACTCAATATTCCTGTTCGACGGTATTCCTGGCAACTCGTCTGGGAAGACATCCATAAACTCCGCAATCAAGAGATGAGGCAGCTCCTTGTCTTCCACCATAGCTCCACAAATAGCACTATTAGTCTGCCCCGTTGCTTCCTTAGCAATCTCAAATACTGGCTCCCCTGAGGACTGAACACAACCCTATCTCCTCTACAATCTATGATAGCAAAGTGCCTACTCAACCAATCCATCCCAAGTACAATATCGTAGCTCGAAAGTGGTATTACGAGCAAACTCGTGCTCAATTCCCGGCCTCCCAATGAAACACTCCGTCCCTTGCAAACATCACCGACTAGGATAATACCTCCCCCGGTCATGATCTTGCAAGTCCTACCCAAAGGTTCAGCAGGTATATGATGCTTGAGAGCAAAAGATACAGATATAAAGCTATGAGATGCACCACTATCGAATAAAGCTAAATCTGGAATGGAATCAAGAAGAACAAAACCTGCTATGACATTATAAGGACCCTAATTTTGGGGGATTTTATTTATTTTATACGATTAGATGATTGTATATCTATTGTATTGTATTTTCTTATTAATTATGATTATAGATGTACTTTTTAGTGTCTTTGATTCTTGGAGCTCAAGACATGTCCATCTCTTGAAACGTCCTTCATAAATTTTGTAGTGGACAAGATGACCTTCAATTTGGTATATCATGTCCCATCCAAACGTGTCTTCTGGCATTCTTTTGACTTCGCGCAACTTCGGGTCAAATTAGGCCATTTGACCGTTTACGGTAATTCTATACCTAACTTTCCACGCGAGTTCGAAACTCGACATAGATCAAAACCATTTGACCCAATATATGGTTTTGACCCATTTTGAGCCTACAACACACATGCCAAGGGTGTGCCACTCAATCGAGTCTTCATGTGCTATTTAATTGCGAATGGCAAACGAGACTTGTTGGTTGACTCTTAGAGTTCGATTAAATTAGAAAATATATTTGGACCCTAACCTAGCCAACCCCACCTGGTAGGAAGCCATGTTAGGTTGCCATGACAGTATAATTATTATGGATTTATTTTGGGATGTTATTGTAAAATCCCTAAATTTCTACTATATAGGACTTAGCAACCTATTTCATATTTTCAAATTTCATTAATTATATGCAGAGAAACAGTTTTCAAAATCGAGAATTTATCTATGTAAAAACAGTTTAGAAATTTCGAAAATCATCGATACGACGTGCGTCTTGCCAATCCGGGCGACGAGGTCACGAACCGAAAGTATCGAAAGGTACGTATCGGCTTCGTGGACGTATGGGCTTTGATGGAATTCAAATTGGTTGCGTGTGCGCGACGAATTTGATGCATATCCGTCGAAATTTACCGTATCGACCTCTTTGCAAATTTCCTAATTACTTTGTGCACGTTCGTCAGATCGAGACGAAACTTGCGCCAACAGAACCGTATCATTTGTTTGGTCCTGCATGCCAAGTTTGGTCCGATTCTGAGACAGTTGACCGGATAGTCGTTTTGTTGGCCCCACGATCCAACTCAATCGGCAAATTTGTGCACAGCCCGTCACAATTGAACTTCGGACACACCGTTGGGTTCGTCTCGTCAAAACAAATTCGTAGACATGTAGTTTGATGACTTTAGAGACCATAGACTCTGGCACGCTTTTCGGTGCAAAGTGGGTCCAACGGCGGACATTATTTTGACCCGAAATTATCGTTTTACCCCTGTATCCAGAATTGGACTTAAGGACAAGAAATCCTAGCTAATTTGACTAATCTAAAAATGTTGGTAACATCTATTACAGCTTCTGGAGGCAATTGTGAGACTTGGACTTTCTGACTTGTTGATTGGCGATATATTGTTGGTTCTCCGTGCAACCCTCAGGCAAGTATACCTTGCCAAATCGTACAGTACCTTTTATATGCATGTTCTTTAATTCCTTAGTGCTCCTTATCCCATCATATTCATGATTATTTTATCTTGAGTTGCGGTTACTTACCTTGTTTCAGTTCTACTTATCTTGTTAGCGTACATTTACATTCTTGATATACGTCTAGTATGTGTTATATTGCCTTCGTTATCACTCGTGTTTTGCGATAGAGTCGTCTAGTCCTACACTACTGACTCTCATGATTTGACTTGACTTGACTTGACATGACTTGAGTAGGACTTGACTTTGATATTCAATAGATTGGGAGTTCTTACCTTGACTACGGTCTATAGGATTATTTTACTAGGAATGGCTACCGTCTCGATTGGAGTGCTTGTCTTGACTGCGATTGAGACACTATAGATTGGGAGTGCTTGCCTTGACTATAGTCTATAGATTTGACCCATTAGCTACGAATAGTATGGCATGCCAGTGTCGTAGGATCTTTGTGTCTTAAATCTTAGTATCCTAGTTATTCTGACTCGGTTGATTTCTTTCATTATTTTATGCTTCTTCGCATAATTATATTATTACTTTTTGGCTTGTATATTATGTAACTTGCTAGTCCTCTGATGACCTGGTGATCTCTCCAGGCTTAGTTAGGGACGAGGACTACCCGGAGGTATACTGTTCTGGAGTCGAGACTGGTGGCGTACCTTCGCACGAGGACGAGATAGCGGCCGAAGACTTCTCTCGAGACATGTGTCTTTATTTATAGACTTGCTATTTCATTTTCTTTCTTTTCAGTGGACATGTAGTAGATTATTTATTTCTTTATACTGTGGTTTCGGGATGTCTTACTCGCACAGTTATTATTTCTATTTCATGTTGTACAAATCTTTCTCGTTAGTATTATTTTATTGGACTTGATTTCTTGTGTCTTATTTTCTGTGTGGATGAGATTAGCTGTGACCTGTGACTTGTATTATATTGCTGGATTGTTATCATGATTTACAGCTTAAGCATTTCGCTAATGGGCTTACTTTGAGATTTGGCCCATTGGTGAAGTGTTTCTGGCATGTATCGTATCCTGGTCCGATACATATTTTGGGACTGGGACGTTACATATTTTTGTGGTAGCCCATGCAGGTCAGAGCATATCGTATCGGTTACGTAACTGTACTGATACGAGCTTGCGAATATGACTAAACCCTTAGGAATCTCAATCCACAACTGCCTTGACAAATCTTTTAGAAATTTCTCTACCACCCTTGAACTTCGTATTTGCTCTCGATTACTCTTCCTTTGATTTCTCGTATCATTGCTTCTCGCCCCTTCCAATTTCGGAGTGACGAATAATCGTGCTATATAGGATTTATCAGAAATTCTTAAGTTATAGTGTAAGTTAGTCTGGTTATTGTATTGTGATTGCTTGATAGATAATGGGGATTAGAGATGCCATATGCCATAGGACATCATGTGTTTGATGAGATAGTTTAACCAAAGGTGGGTAGATGTCCTTAATATAGAAATAAATAGATGATCGTACTAGGTTACGTCCTTATGGTAGTCACTCAATAGAGAAAAGGGTGGTAGTTTTAGTGTAATGATTGACCCTCTACAAGAATAAAGTAGACATAGTCTAACCTAACCCATTCACTATTATACCTTGTTAGTTAAAGTGAGGAGTAGGCGGATTAGTAGGTACCACTTAGCTTGGTTAGGTAAAAAGGAGACTCATATAATTGTAATAAAGTATGTTAGGAGGGACAAGTCTACAATGTGATCTTTGCAAGGCCGCCAGTACCAAGAAGAGCCACTAGAGAAAACTATTTATAGTTTTTACAATATGGATGTTGCAAATCAAAATTGGTTAGGCTTGATTATTGCTTGAGTTATTAGGAGACACCGTAGTGACCTAGCTTATCCCTTAAACTATTCCTAGTTACCCTAGCACGGTTCTTTGTTAGTGAGCCTTATTTTAATTTCGAGGACGAAATTTTTTTAAGGTGGGTAGATTGTAAGGACCCTGATTTTTGGGGATTTTTTTATTTATTTTATACGATTAGATGATTGTATATCTATTGTATTGTATTTTTTTATTAATTATGATTATAGAGGTACTTTTTCATGTCTTTGATTCTGGGAGCTCAAGACATGCCCATCTCTTGAAACGTCCTTCATAAATTTTATAGTAGACGGGATGACCTTCAATTTGGTATATCATGTCCCATCCAAACTTGTCCCCTACCATTCTTTTGACTTTCTGCAACTTCGGGTCAAATTAGGCCATTTGACCGTTTATGGTAATTCTATACCTAACTTCCCACGTGAGTTCGAAACTCGACATAGATCAAAACCATTTGACCCAATATATAGTTTTGACCTATTTTGAGCCTACGACACACATGCCAAGGGTGTGCCACTCAATCGAGTCTCCATGTGCTATTTAATTGCAAATGGCACAAGGGACATATTGGTTGACTCTTAGAGTTCGATTAATTTAGAAAATATATTTGGACCCTAACCTAGCCAACCCCACCTGGTAGGAAGCCATGTTAGGTTGCCATGACAGTATAATTATTATGGATTTATTTTGGGATGTTATTGTAAAACCCCTAAAATTCTACTATATTTTTTTTATAAATTGGAACTGATTATATTTTTTATTTTGTATTTGTACGTCGCGTAGTTGCGTTGTACGTCGCGCGCGCAATTTCATTTTTTTTTCTCTGTTGCTTGACGAGTGTGAATATGTGCGAGCGCACATATTTTTAGAAAAACATTTTTTCTATTTTTGATTTTCAAAATGATATATATAATAATTATTTTAGCTATCGTACCAAAATTTCCAAGTTATTATTTATTTAAAAAGCCTCTCATTTATGCAGTTATAAATAATAAATAATATTTTGCGTGCATACATATATTTCATAAATATTTTATTAGTTTATTTTTAAATAATAATGTAATTTTTGAAATTATTATTATAAGTATTTTAGGAAATATATTTTGAAATTTTTTGTGGCAGTTTAAATCTTGATTTGATCTTATGGATTCATTTAAATAGTTAAAATAATATCTATGTTTGAAAATTGATTTATCTTATTTGATTTTAAACTAAAAAGAATTTAATTGGATTTAAATTGGATTTGTAATTGGATTGGATTTGATTAATTTTAAATTAAGTTGCGACGTAACCTCTCTAAGTGAATTAAGTAATTAATTATTTAATATTACTGACTTTTTAGTAACCCAGTTGTACCAGACCAGCCCAACCTGGTCCAAACCAAATCCAAGCCCATATAGGCATGTGGTAGGACCAAGATGACCAGGCAGGCATATTTTTTTTTAAAGTGTGCAAATGTTTTTAAGATTAATTTAGAAATTGAGATAGATATTCTAATTATTGAATTAGAGGTAAAAATTATATTTTTATTATTAATGATGTTTTCAATATTGGTACAATTATCTGGACCCAAGTAAGAGTGTGGTAAAATTTACCCATTGGAAAGATTTTATTTTTAATATTTTTATTGTTGTTAAAATTATTTTTGGGAGATTAACTAAGCCCGTCATTTGGTTTAAATAGTTTGCATTAAGATTGTTTTATTGTAAATTAAATTTATATTTATATATATATATATATATATATATATATATATATATATATATATATATATATATATATATATATATATATATGCATATCGGTTTAAATATGTCAACTAGTTGCATAAGCAATATTTAAATTTGTTATTGAAATTTTTGGAGATTTTTGTGCATATATATGGATATATATAAATATGTCTATATATATATATATATATATATATATTATATATATATATATATATATATATATATATATATATATACTAAATATATCTATATATATATATATATATATATATATATATCATATATATAAAACTAAACTCTTGATAATGGGCGGCCACCAAAGCAACAGCCGCAACACTTGTTGCTTTGGCCAAGGTGGGACCCCCCCCCCCCCCCCTTTATTTGCTAAGCCAGTAGCTTAAAAGCTACTAGCCGAAACCCATTTATAAGAAAACAACAACAGCAACAAAGCAATAGCCGACTTCAAAACCTTCCCTCTCTCTAAGCACACATATCCAAACCCTAATCCTCCTCTCTCCTCCTTCCTTCCCCTCTTCCGATGAGTCCGCGCACCCAGTCCGCAGCTCGACAGCGCCACCGTGCGGTGACAGTAACGGCAACAACGAACAACAACCGCAGCAACAAAACTCCGAGGTACACAACTTCACCCATTCAATTTCTCCCTCTCTAGGAGTCCGTTTTTCGTTCCGTAAATTCATGTAGGAAGCCCACCTGACCCTCTTCGAGATCCCCGAAGTGAAGTTCAACATGACCATCTAACTTGCTAAAAAAATCGAGATAAAGTTAGAGAAAAACCAGATTCTGAAACTGTTAAAAACTGAATTGAAACGACAACTTGTCGACCAATTTCCTTGCTGTTCATTTAAATTTTGTGGAAACTAATTGAAGGCGATCACTGACAACATAAACAAGAACGCAACGCACCTTCTGGATAGTTGTTTCGATAAACGTGCAAAAAGTTATTTGACGTCAAAGTTGGAGAAAAACTGTTTTAAAAACTATATAAAATTTTAGAATTCTGTCCGATACGGTGTGCGCCCCGACAAACCGGACGACGTGGTCGCGTGCCACATGCATCAAAAGGCGCGTATGGACGTTGCCGACGTGTGGAAACTGACGGAACTCTGTTTCGTCGTGTGTGCGCCACGAAATCAGTCCGTATCCGTCAAGATACCCCCGTATCGCCAATTTGCAAACTTTGCCCTAACTTCGTGTACAGTCGTCGATTCGAAATGAAACTTGCGCCAACAGGTCGAATCGAAATTCTTGTCCTGTGTGCCAAGTTTGGTTCGATTCTGAGAAAGTCGAATCGGAACCCCTTTTTGGCGGGCCCGCGACCCATTCCAACGGGCAATTTTGTACACGGCTCGTCGGAATCCAAAACTGGACATACCATTGAGTTCCTCTCCTCAAACTGAATCCGTAGACATGTAGTTTGACGACTTTAGAGACCATAGATTTTGGCACGCGTTTTGATGTAAAGCGGGTCCAACGACGGACATCGTTTTGACCCAAAATTACGATTTTGCCCCTGTTTCAGAATTAGACTTTTGGACAGGCATTTCCTAGGTATATCTTTTACACCGAGTATGTTTTGATGTTTGTTTCAGCATCCCAGGTTGTTTGGAGATTTTGACGTTTCTTGACTGACATTGTGATTACCTGGACTTGCTACTTTGCACCATCAGACAAGATACCTTGCCACCTTACTCTGTGATTATTTTATTTTATTTTCCTGTTATTTATTTTCAGTTTCATATATATTGCTCTATGTTTTACATCACTGTGCATCCAAGTCACACTTGGGTGCAAGCGACCATATCGGTCGTTTTATTTGCTTTTACCTTATTTTTACATTGACTTAGCTTAGTGACTACCCAGTGATGGTGAGGTATTGGTATATCTCATACGGCCTTGACACATACTTTACCATGTATTGTGAATCTCATGTAGGACACGTACTCGCGTAGTCGACCGGCCACCGATACGTATGAGACGTGCGACAGATAGGAGTAACTGCCAATAGATTGCATGCTAGTAGCCTTGGTAGTTACTAAAGGTACATATGCGTCATGGATATGACTCTAATAGGCATTGGGTGGGAAGAACAGTTCCTTAACGTATGGGTCATATATGCACTGTCCTGATTGCCGGTTATCTCCAATTCGAGGTACGGTCCTAATAGCCGGTTATATCCAGTGGGAGGTACGGTCCTGATTGCCGGTTATCTCCAATGGAAGGTACGGTCCTGATAGCCGGTTATCTCCAGTGGGAGGTACGGTCCTGATTGCCGGTTATCTCTAGTGGAAGATACGGTCCTGATTCCAGATATTCCTGATCGTGCCCATGCGTCAAAGGTTTGTTCATATTACATTATCACTGTAGACTGGTTAGGCACCGGATTGCATACATATTTCTTTCTTTATATTATATATCACAGTTTATATGGCATGGTATTTTCTTGTATCTTGCTACGTCCCTCTGAGGACCTGGTTATCTCTCAAGGTGTGTACTCTTGTCTTTCACAGGTGTTCTAGCAGTAGCCGTGATCATTGCTATTTCTTCGAGGATGATTGCACTTGGATCGTCTTCGCTTCGCTCGCCAAATTTATTTTATTCTCCATGTATTTTTCTCTTACTTGTTGGTAGTAGATTTGTCTCCGCCCAACATATTGTATCAAGACAATTTATTATCATTATATGATATCTTTTATTCATTTATTTTTGTGTGGATGAGATCAGTTATGGTTCTACTGCATTTTATAGCTTATGTATCCATACGAGGCCTATGTACTTCGTATGAATACAGCTGGCATGTCTACGTTCCTAGTCCTACGTATTTTGGGACTGGGACGTTACATGTTTTTGTGGTGGCCCACACAGGTCAAGATAAATTGTTTGGTTACTTGTCGTACCAAGCAAGCCTGCGTATAGGATTAGAAGTCTAGGATCTCATCCACATACTTGACCTCTTTTCTCGATTCCATATTCGACCGACTCATCGATTCCATCTTGCTTGATTCCTTCTATCATTATTCTTATCTTCCCTTCGTGCTTGCTAGAGATTGACCCTACAAGTTAGATGTCCCAAACATCCTTAGCTTAAATCTTTAAGTTGGGTAGAATACCCCATGACCTGACACATCCTTGACCATTAAGGAGAATACAAATAGGATTATCTAGACTATAGGGACTAGAGGGATTTAACCCGTTTGGTCAACCAAGCCTTGGACAATAAACCGTAGACTGATCGTATAGGAATAAACAAGACTTAGATTTTATGACACTTTATTCATATTGGTTCTTTAATTCAATCTTAATCTCACGTGCCTATATTTTTACTATCTAGACTAATGATGCTAATATAGCCTAGTTTTTGCAAGCTTATTCTTTTATCGAGCTTGATCACGACATATTTTATTGGGTGCGCACCTACTAACATATTGTCTAATCAGAACCGGTATATGATGGTCTGATCAACCGAGTGCACTTTGGTTCGCTTTTATTTACCGTTCCACGTGGATGGGAACATAGCTAAACTTGTCCTCTAGAGTTCCATCCACGATTGCCCTGAAACTTCTTTTTGAATGATTCGGTCGCCTTTGAACCACGTATTCGTATTCGATAACGCCTCCTTCGAACTCTATATTGCGTTCGCCTTCACCGATTTTAGAAGGACGAAGGCATTGTGCTAGAAATTCCTCTAGCTATCCAATCACCTATGACCATTATCACTTAATGTTGCTATATCTCCATCCTAAACTACTCGTCCTTTTTCTCGGCCCTATATTTACTATCATGACCTTCCAATCGCTTAATTTAGGAGTACACCTAATCGCTCTCTTAATCGTGCCCTCAACCTACTTTCAAAACATAACTTTTAGGTCTTTCATTTTTCTCTTGATACCACATTACCCCTTTGCATGTTATCATGACTAACTTTAACCCTAAACTTTTGATTGTCGCTTTAAACTCGTGACCCTCACTCATTATCCACGGCCATACCCGTATTATTTTCTATGATCTAGATCATGATTCCTTACGGCATGATTTTGTTGAACATTGTAATTAATTGTTTCCCATCGATACCCCCTTGTGTCTTCTCACCCCCTACTAATTTTTAATTTCGAGGACAAAATTCTTTTAAGTTGGGTAGGATGTAAAACTCCTAAATTTCTACTATATTTTTTTTATAAATTGGTACTGATTATATTTTTTATTTTTTATTTGTACGTCGCGTAGTTGCGTTGTACGTCGCGCTCGCAATTTCGTTTTTTTTTTTCTGTTGCTCGACGAGTGTGAATATGTGCGAGCGCACACATTTTTAGAAAAATATTTTTTCTATTTTTGAGTTTCAAAATAATATATATAATAATTATTTTAGCTATCGTACCAAAATTTTCAAGTTATTATTTATTTAAAAAGCCTCTCATTTATACAGTTATAAATAATAAATAATATTTTGCGTGCATACATATATTTCATAAATATTTTATTAGTTTATTTTTTAATAATAATGTAAATTTCGAAATTATTATTATAAGTATTTTAGGAAATATATTTTGAAATTTTTTGTGGTAGTTTAAATCTTGATTTGATCTTGTGGATTCATTTAAATAGTTAAAATAATATCTATGTTTGAAAATTGATTTATCTTATTTGATTTTAAACTAAAAAGAATTTAATTAGATTTAAATTGGATTTGTAATTGGATTGGATTTGATTTATTTTAAATTAAGTTGCAACGTAACCTCTCTAAGTGAATTAAGTAATTAATTATTTAATATTGCTAACTTTTTAGTAACCCGGTTGTACCAGACCAGCCCAACGTGGCCCAAACCAAATCCAAGCCTATATAGGCATGTGGTTGGACCAAGATGACCAGACAGGCATATTTTTTTTTAAGTGTGCAAATGTTTTTAAGATTAATTTAGAAATTAAGATATATATTCTAATTATTGAATTAGAGGTAAAAATTATATTTTTATTATTAATGATGTTTTCAATATTGGTACAATTATCTGGACCCAAGTAAGAGTGTGGTAAAATTTACCCATTGGAAAGATTTTATTTTTAATATTTTTATTGTTGTTAAAATTATTTTTGGGAGATTAACTAAGCCCATCATTTGGTTTAAATAGTTTGCATTGAGATTGTTTTATTGTAAATTAAATTTATATATATATAAATATGCATATCGGTTTAAATATGTCAACTAGTTGCATAAGCAATATTTAAATTTGTTATTGAAATTTTTGGAGATTTTTGTGCATATATATATATATATATATATATATATATATATATATATATATAATATATATATATATATATATAAAATATATATATATATATATATATATATATATATATATATATATATATATATATATATATATATATATATCATATATATAAAACTAAACTCTTGATAATGGGCGGCCACCATAGCAACAGCCGCAGCACTTGCTACTTTGGCCAAGGTGGGACCGCCTCCCCCCCCCCTTTATTTGCTAAGCCAGTAGCTTAAAAGCTACTAGCCGAAACCCATTTATAAGAAAACAACAACAGCAACAAAGCAATAGCAGACTTCAAAACCTTCCCTCTCTCTAAGCACACATATCCAAACCCTAATCCTCCTCTCTCCTCCTTCGTCACCCTCTCCCGGCGAGTCCGCGCACCCAGCCCGCAGCTCGACAGCGCCACCGTGCGGCGACAGTAACGGCAACAACGAACAACAACCGCAGCAACAAAACTCCGAGGTATACAACTTCACCCATTCAATTTCTCCCTCGCTAGGAGTCCGTTTTTCGTTCCGTAAATTCATGTAGGAAGCCCACCTGACCCTCTTCGAGATCCCCCAAGTGAAGTTCAACATGACCATCTAACTTGCTCGAAAAATCGAGATAAAGTTAGGAAAAAACCAGATTCTGAAACCGTTAAAAACTGAATTGAAACGACAACTTGTCGACAAATTTCCTTCTTGTTCATTTAAATTTTGTAGAAACTAATTGAAGGCGATCACTGACAACATAAACAAGAACGCAATGCACCTTCTGGATAGTTGTTTCGATAAACGTGTAAAAAGTTATTTGATGTCGAAGTTGGAGAAAAACTGTTTTAAAAACAATACAAAATTTTAGAATTCTGTCCGATACGGCGTGCGCCCCGACAAACCGGGCGACATGGTTGCACGCTATAGGTATCGAAAGGCGCGTATGGACGTTGCCGACGTGTGGGAACTGACGGAACTCAGTTTTGTCGTGTGTGCACGACGAAATCAGTCCGTATCCGTCAAGATACGCCCGTATCACCAATTTGTAAACTTTGACCTAACTTCGTGTACAGTCGTCAATTCAAAACGAAACTTGCAACAACAGGTCCGAATCAAAATTTTGGTCCTGTGTGCCAAGTTTGGTTCGATTCTGAGAAAGTCGAATCGGAACCCCTTTTTGGCTTGTCTGCGACCCACTCAAACGGGCAATTTTGTACACGGCTCATCGAAATCCAAAATTGGACATACCGTTGAGTTCCTCTCCTAAAACTGAATCTGTAGACATGTAGTTTGACGACTTTAGAGACCATAGACTTTGGCACACGTTTCGGTGCAAAGCGGGTCCAACGGCTGATATTCTTTTGACCCGAAATTACGATTTTGCCCCTATTTCATAATTAGACTTTTGGACAGGCATTTCTTAGGTATATATTTTACACCGAGTATGTTTTTGATGTTTGCTTCAGCATCCGAGGTTGTTTAGAGATTTTGACATTTCTTGACTAACATTGTGATTACCTGGACTTGCCACTTTGCACCATCAGACAAGATACCTTGCCACCTTACTCTGTGATTATTTTACTTTATTTTTCTGTTATTTATTTTCAGTTTCATATATATTGCTCTATGTTTTACATCACTATGCGTCCAAGTCACACTTGGGTGCAAGCGACCATATCGGTCGTTTTATTTGCTTTTACCTTATTTTTGCATTGACTTATCTTAGTGACTACCCATTAATGGTGAGGTATTGGTATATCTCATACGGCCTTGACACATATTTTACCACGTATTATGAGTCTCATGTAGGACACGTACTCGCGTAGTCGTCCGGCCACCGATACGTATGAGACGTACGACGGATAGGAGTAACTGCCAATAGATTGCATACTAGTAGCCTTGGCAGTTACTAGAGGTACATATACGTCATGGATATAACTCTAATAGGCATTGGATGGGAAGAACAATTTCTTAACGTTTGGGTCATATATGCACTGTCCTGATTGTCGGTTATCTCCAATAGGAGGTACGGTCCTAATAGCCGGTTATCTCCAGTGGAAGGTACGGTCCTGATTGTCGGTTATCTCCAATGGGAGGTACGGTCCTGATAGCCGGTAATCTCCAGTAGGAGGTACGATCTTGATTTCTTGTTATCTCCAGTGGAGATACGATCCTGATTCCTGATATTCCTGATCCTGCCCATGCGTCAAAGGTTTGTTCTTATTGTATTATCACTGTAGACTGGTTAGGCACCTGATTGCATACATATTTCTTTTTTTATATTATATTTCACAGTTTATATGGCATGGTGTTTTCTTGTATCTTGCTACGTCCCTCTGAGGACCTGGTTATCTCTCCAGGTGTATGCTCTTGTCTTTCGCAGGTGTTCTAGCTCTAGCCGTGATCATCGCTATTTCTTCGAGGATGATTGCACTTGGATCGTCTTTGCTTCGCTCGTCAAATTTATTTCATTCTCCATGTATTTTTCTCTTACTTGTTGGTAGTGGATTTGTCTTCGCCCAACATATTGTATCAAAACAATTTATTATCATTATATGATATCTTTTCTTCATTTATTTTTGTGTGGATGAGATTATTTATGGTTCTACTGTATTTTACAGCTTATGTATCCATACGAGGCCTATGTACTTCGTATGAATACAGCTGGCATGTCTACGTTCCTAGTCCTACGTAGTTTGGGACTGGGGCGTTACAGTTATACAGTCAAATAGATTTAAATACAATTTTGTATTTATATGATTATATTTATAATAGCCTAATACTATATATACATATGGCCCTAGTCATGGTTATGTTTTAAGATGCATATCGACTAGGAATTTTAGCACGGATAGTGTAGTCGTGTACTTTGACTAGTCTATTAGCCATGTTAGGGAAGGTCGAGCCATATGTGTGTCTCAACTAGGAAAACCAGTCAAAGTTACGACTTGATCCCTATAAATATTTTAATTAGTTATTTATTAATCTTAGACTTTTAAGAGATCCAGTTGCACCCAACTAGTCCGGACTGGACCCAAACCAAGCTCAAGCCCCTGTAGTGATGTAGTGCGACCAACAACATCCATGTAGATATGTTTTCACATCTATATATTTCATAGTTTACTTAATGGCCTAATAGTTTTTTTTAATTAATTAATTGATATATATATATATATATATATATATATATATATATATATATATATATATATATATCAATTAATTAATTAAAAAAACTATTAGGCCATTAAGTAAAAAAAAACTATACATATATATATATATATATATATATATATATATATATATATATATATTTATATATATATAGTGTATATGGGCTTGCTATTAAGCTACTATTAATTTATATGATAGCTAATTCCTTTACATTATCTTGGTGCATTAGGATTTTACTATACACATTTGTATGAACCCCTATTATTATCGCATTATCCTATTTCGTTATCCTCATTATTTTATTATTATCGTTATTATAACGGTTATTACTTTTAAAGTATAATAAATATATATCTCATATATATAATATTACTAGTTATAATAATATTTTACTTTCGCATTATGATAATAGTTAATAAGGGTATTTTTTGATTTTTGTATTAATTAGAGTATCTAAGTATGTATACATATAGGTAGAGAGAGAGACATATAGATATAGATATATATATAAATATAGGATTATTTAGAAAACAAATAGAGGAAGAAATAGAATAAATCCTAGCCCATCCCAGGCCCGAGCCCGAGCCCGACCCCTGTGCAAACTGAGCGATCACAGTATATACATATCGAGAGAGACAGAGAGAGAAACTCAAAAAATCTAAACCCTAGCCGTGCCACCACCCCCAGCCTTGGCAACCCTTCCTGGCCGCGCGCCACCGAAGAAGACCGTCGCAGGAGCCGCAGCAGCGCCGAAATTGCGCGCGTGCAACGCTGTGAACAGCAGCAACTCAACTCAAGTATGCCACTTCGTCATCAATTTTCTTCTCGAATACTCAACCGATTTCGAATCCGTAAATTCCTACGTATAGCCCATATGACCCTTTAGAGATCCTAATGAATAGATTCCAGTGGGTTCGATCCGTCGATTCACAAAATCGATACGAATTTGGAAGAAAAATCGTTCTTAACAGTTTTAGGACAGACTAAATGCCATATTTTGCACCAAATTTTCTTCTGAACCATCCCTGATTTTAAAAACCTATTTGAAGATAATTTGTTGAAAACATATAGGACTTTGCAACCCATTTCATATTTTCGAATTTCATTAATTTTATGCAGAGAAAACAGTTTTCAAAATCGAGAATTTATCTATGTAAAAACAGTTTAGAAATTTTGAAAATCTTCGATACGACGTGCGTCCCGCAAATCCGGGGGACGTTGTTACGAACCGAAAGCCTCAAAAGGTGCGTATTGGCTTCGTGGATATGTGAGCTTTGACGGAATTCAAATTGGTTGCGCGTGCACGACAAATTTGATGCGTATCCGTCGAAATTCACCGTATCGGCCTCTTTGCAAATTTTTCAATTACTTTGTGCACGCTCGTCAGATCAAGACGAAACTTACGCCAACAGGACCATATCATTTTTCTGGTTCTGCATGCCAAGTTTGGTCCGATTCTGAGATAGTTGACCGGATTGTCGTTTTGTGGGCCCCATGATCCAACTCAATCGGCGAATTTGTGCACGACCCGCCTGAATCCAACTTCGGACATACCGTTGGGTTTATCTCATCACAACGAATTTATAGACATATAGTTTGATAACATTAGAGACCATAGACTCTGGCACACTTTTTGGTACAAAGCGGGTCAAACGGTTGAAACTGTTTTGACCCAAAATTACCGTTTTGCCCCTGTGTTCAGAATTGGACTTAAGGACAGGCAATCCTAGCTAATTTGACTAATCTGGAAACCTTGGTAACATCTATTATAGATTCTGGAGACAGCTGTGAGACTTGAACTTTCTGACTTGTTGATTGGCGATATATTGCTGGATATATTGTTGGTTCTCCGTGCAACCCTCAGGCAAGTATACCTTGCCAAATCGTACAGTACCTTTTATAAGCATGTTCTTTAATTCCTTAGTGTTCCTTATCCCATCATATTCATGATTAATTTATCTTGAGTTGCGGTTACTTACCTTGTTTCAGTTCTACTTATCTTGTTAGCGTACATTTACATTCTTGATATACGTCTAGTATGTGTTATATTGCCTTCGTGATCACTCGTGTTTTGTGAAAGAGTCGTCTGGTCCTACACTTCTGACTCTCATGATTTGACTTGACTTGACTTGACATGACTTGAGTACGACTTGACTTTGACATTCTATAGATTGGGAGTGCTTACCTTGACTACGGTCAATGGAATTATTTTACTAGGAATGGCTACCGTCTCGATTGGAGTGCTTGCCTTGACTGCGATTGAGATACTATAGATTAGGAGTACTTGTCTTGACTACAGTCTATAGATTTGACCCATTAGCTACGACTAGTATGGCATGCCAGTGTCTTAGGATCTTTGTGTCTTTGATCTTGGTATCCTAGTTATTCTGACTCGGTTGATTTCTTTTATTATTTCATGCTTCTCCGCATAATTGTATTGTTACTTTTTGGCTTGTATATTATGTATCTTGCTAGTCCTCTGAGGACCTGCTGATCTCTCCAGGCTTAGTTAGGGATGAGGACTACCCGGAGGTATACTGTTCTGGAGTCGAGACTGGTGGCGTACCTTTGTACGAGGACGAGATAGCGGCCGAAGACTTCTCTCGAGACATGTCTCTTTATTTATAGACTTGCTATTTTATTTTCTTTCTTTTCAGTGGACATGTAGTAGATTATTTCTTTCTTTATACTGTGATTTCGGGATGTCTTACTCACACAGTTATTATTTATGTTTCATGTTGGACAGATCTTTCTCGTTAGTATTATTTTATTGGACTTGATATCTCGTATCTTATTTTTAGTGTGGATGAGATTAGCTGTGACCTGTGACTTGTATTGTATTGCTGGGTTGTTATCATGATTTACAGCTTAAGCATTTTGCTAATGGGCTTACTTTGAGATTTGGCCCACTGGTAAAGTGTTGCTGGCATGTATAGTATCCTGGTCTAATACATATTTTAGGACTGGGGTATTATATGACATCGCCGACGGGCTCGGTCTCCTCAACAGCGAGAGCAAACGCTCTGTCCTAAGCACCCCTCTACTGTTGGTGCTGAACAAATTATTGCTGCTGAGTAGAAAGTGTATACCCCTCGGCTGTGCTGCAAGTGGTTTCGCTGGTGGTTCCGGAGCTGCACCTGCTCCCCGGACTGCCCTACGACGGTTCGCAGGACACTCCCTCAACTGATTGCCCATGGCACCACAATAGAGACACACCCCCAGCCTCTTCCTACAAACCTCCCAAATATGTCCAAGCTTCTTGCAGAAGTAGCACTGAGGGACGTGCTACACCTGCCTCTACTGCTGCTGTAGCGCCTGCTGAACGGGCGCCTTAGTCGGAGTCTGAAGTTGTTGTAGTGCCAGGAAAGTACGGTGCTGGAGCTGGGGACGCGTAGCTATCCCCACGCTGTTAGTAGCCCCCGAAAAGAAATCACTGTCCCTCTTGGGCTTCAGGCCCAACTCTCGCTCCATATTGCGTTCCTCCGTAAGGATCTCAGCATACATCGAGTAAAACGAGGGAATTAGGATCTTCACATCCCAAGACAACCACTCTCTGAAGTGGCTCGCCCTGATCTTCGGGTCCCGTACCATGTACTCTGTATATCGGCTCAGCCTGCCAAACTCTGTAGCGTACTCCTCAATAGATATGCCTCCCTGCTAGAGGTTCTGAAACTGCCTCACCAGATCAATCTTGTCTGCGGGGGGAGAAGAATTCTTCTAAAACAAGTCCTTGAACTCCGTCCAGGTGTGGCCCTCTCCAGCTAGAGCCGGCTCATTCCTGAACCAAGTACGGTCGATGTCTAACATCTATAGTCCAACCGCCTCGACCTTCAGGTCATCTGCGAGACGGGAAACCCTCATGAGACGCTCGATATCCTTGAGCCAGTCATCTGCGTAGACAATGCCCTCGGTCCCCTTGAAATCTCGAGGCCCCAATTTTTTGAAGTCTTGGATGTTGCCCGGCCTCAGCTGCTCTCCCTGAGCTGGAGCTTCTCGCTCTACTGCTGCTAGAGCGAGCTGGTAGGCATCCTCCATGCCCCGACGCATCGTGTCTGTCTGTCTCTACTGAATCGTCTCAAATTGGGCCCGCTAGGCCTCCATCATCTCCCGAAAGAAGGCAAACATCTGCCCCATATCGGTAGGTAGTAGAGGCGGAAGAGGCAGATCCCCAGCAACAGATGGAGGAGTCCTCTGCGTAGAAGGAGGACGAACACCAGTAACTACTCCTGTCGCCCCGGTATTGAGGTAGAAGCCACCGAAGCGACTTCTAACCTGTATGGGCCACCATAAACACGTGTCACGACCCGTACCCAATGTAAGGGCACGAATGCGTAACAGCGTCCAGCCTCCGTCGCAGAAACGACGTAGTACGCTGTAAGTCTGCTATCTAACAATATATAATAACCTGGCATTTTAAATGGAGGACATACTATGAATACATATAAGCTCAATCACAATCTAACAGGAATGATAAATGGTACGAATAAAGATAAGGATAATGATAAAGATAAACTCATAGTGCAAAGTATCTAACACAAATCCAAAGAGAGTCACAAAATAGTTTAACAAGTCTGAAATAACATAACATGTCTAATATAAAAGCTGGAGACAAAGTCCAGTCAAATACTAGTCTGACTGAGTCACTGTTAGAGCCTCCTCAGCTGGCACTAACTCCTGCTGGACTAGGGTCTCCTGGTTTACGCCCACTATGTTATGAGGACCGTAGTTGGTAGGACACTCGTCCTCGCCATAATCTGTAAAAAAATTTCAACGTATCCAGTCATAATTGGAACGAGCACATTTCCATCAATAGTTCCCAATAAATTACAAGTGCTATGTAACAGTAAATAGAGAGAATATACACGAGAAAATAAATGTACATGAAAGTAACATGGCAAGGATAAAGTAGTAAACTAGAGCAAGAACAAAGATATCTGAACATGTCATGTACAAGAGTCAAGAACAACTATCTACGTGAGTGAATATTAGCTTAGACATGTGGCCGGCTTGGGAACTTGCACAAGGTTTGCTGGCCTGGTTAATCATACGTGAAGTGTATGATTAACACTCACATGGATCTATACATTACACAAGGTGGGTGTTGACCACATGTCTAGTCTAATATTCTTCCGCCCCCGACTGATATAGTGGATCCAACCATGACTCATTACGACACGGGATTCTAAGAGAAGGTAGCAAGTCTTCTCGAGAATCGGTGTCCGTACAATACACAAGAAGTACAATAAGGCTTACACAAGGTACACCAAGATAAACAAGGAATAACAACTCATGACGGGATCCGTAAAATACCAATCCGTGTGACCAATGTGTCAAGAGTCATGAATATCTACACTAAATACATGTAACATAGTAAATATCATGAACGAAAAATCATCAGAGAATGTACTCGCCTGGTCCTGAACTGAGAAATCAATACTACCACTCATTGAGCCTCGAAGGGTCAACTCGTACAATAGTCTCCTAATGCTGAAACAGACAATACCAATGTATTTACAATGGTCAAATTAGCTAGGATAGCCTACCAATAAGTCCAATTCTGGACACAGGAGCAAAACGGTAATTACGGGCCAAAACGATGTCCGCCGTTGAACCCGCTTTGCACCAAAAAACGTACTGGTATCTACGGTCTCTAAAGTCGTCAAACTATATATCTACGGGTCCGGTTCGACGAGACGAACCCAACCATATATCCAAAGTTGTATTTCGGTGGACCATGCACAATTTCGTCCGTTGGATCGGGTCGCGGGCCTGTAAAAATAGCGTTTCGATCGACCTTCTCAGAATCGGACCAAGCTTGGCGTACATGACCAAAAAATGACCCGGTCCTGTTAGCGTAAGTTTCGTCTCGATTCGATGAATGTGCACAAAATAATTGCCAAATTCATAAAGGGTCATACGGGGTATCTCGACGTATACGCACTGATTTCGTCGCGCAACCGCAACAAAATTGAGTTGGCGAATCCCTACAGGTCTACAACATCCGTACGGCCTTTCTATGCCTACGGGTTGGACCAAGTCGCCCAGTTTGACGGGATGCACGCCGTATCGAAAAAATTCCTAAAATTCGGGTTTTCGGAACGCTATTTTTCTAATTTTGGAAATCAGTTTTCGAGACACACTATTGACGAAATCAGAAACTAAAGATAGGTCACAGACCCTATAGGTTGTATACAAGTCCCTTCAAACAGATTTTGAATCTGTCGAAGGATCGTGAGAAATTGCCTCCAACAAACAGTGATTGGGTTCCTAAATCTGTCCCGTTCCTGTATGGTTTTTCGGAAACTTTGCGTCGAAATTATGGACAGCAGGGTTTGGTTGGAAAATCTAATTAAGGGACTCCTAGAGGGTCATATCGGCTATCCATAGAAATTTACGGATCTCGATT
>JANAVB010031808.1:0-33237 GCA_029216955.1 Iris pallida | reverse complement strand
AAGGCTCGACACGACACGGAATTTTATTCAGGTAATTCCTAATCTAATTTATGTGTAAATTGATTTCAGTCTATTTTAGTTAATTCGTGTATCAGAACAATTGTATGGTATCAGTGGTAGGGACTGATATCCTCAAAGTTAGGTATTGGCATGTAGGGTGGTGTCTCATGTTGAGTTTTGTCTCAGTCTTGTGGTGGTTGCATTCGACCTATTAGTGTATTCATTAGGTTAGAATGCCTATTTCTTTGACTAGGATCACTGAGTATTCCTTTGATTAGGATCACTGAGTTCTAATAATCTGTGAATTACTTGGATACCTAGTATTCATATGCATCAGATACTTGCATATTGTTAGAGAGGTAGTTTAAAATCGTAACATGATTCTTAGGTTCCTATCTCTGTGACAATACTCAAATATCTGACTGATAGGTATTTTACCTAAAATATGGATGGGTCAATTCCTTGATATGAATTGTACAGTGACTATTCTGTTCTGATGATGATTTGAATCATTGTGTTGATCCTGATCAAAGGATGAACTGAACCTGGTTAGGACTGATGGTTCCATGGAGTATTTTAGCTAAGTTCATTCTAAATTGTAGAAGCCTAGACAGGGTTTAATTACCTAAGTTAAGCATTACCTGATTCTATGGACTGAAATTAGTGTAGCTGAGAGATTCAGTTGTGTTGGGATATTATGGGCTGAATTGAGATATCAGTCTCAATTGTAGACCGTTTAGTCCAGTCTGATTTGCAGTATCCTATTCTAGGACCAATTTGATGAGTTGCATCAGCCTGGAAGTTTAGACTGGGAAATCATTCTTAACAGGGGATTATATCAGTCCTATTCTAGGACTGAATCCAACTGAAATTAGGATAGGAGGAGACAGGGTCACTAGGAGTGTAAGGCAGGATAGTATACTTATAAATCGATTTTGTGTAATTCAGTTATGATATATAGCCTTGCATCATTTTCATGTTCAGGACAGTGTTTAGGAATGACATGTTTTAACTGAATTGAAATATCAGTCTCTTAGTGAAACTGAACTTTGGTAACAACTTTATAAAACTGAAACATTGTTTAGTCACCTGAGAACGTACTAACCATTAAACTGGTGATGGGGAGGACTGATTTATGCCCTAATATTGGGCTGAGATAGGACTAGTATCCTGACCTGGTAATTGGATTCACATAGGATTGCTATAGGACTGATATTGGACTGTTTTGGTACATGTCCTGCTTGGAATGAACTACCCAATACCCTGTTAAGAGACTGATACTTAGGCATATTTAAGCTGTCAGTGACATGACAGTGGGAAGGTTATTTTCATAATCCTGTAGTAAATCCTAAGTATTGTGGTTTCAGTTCAACTGATGAAGGAATGATGTCAGGTTTATGGTTAGAACTAGGAAGGATATTTTAAGGCTAATGTTGTATGAGCTATGAATGGGTGTTAGGAAGTTCTGAATCAATGCAAAGGGGTTAATTCAGAGTTTTCTATTAGTTTCTAATGGCAGTAGTTTCTAGTGGCCTTGGAGCCATTTTCCTTACTAATGCATCATGATTAGATTACAAATGGGACTTGGTTACAGCTAAGACTTTGATAAGGGACACATTGAGAGCAAGTCAGGATTTTAGGACTGGTGTATATCAGCACTGGACTGATATGATACCAATACTCACCAACATTGATAGTGTCATGATTAAGGATTGGGAGATATCAGCTGTATATTGAACTGGATATTGGATTGAATTAGGACTGGCTTGGACTGGAGTGAGGATACCATCCCACTTGGACTAAACTGTGGTTCAGTGAACCAATTGATATTATCTAGTGGCTTGGGATGAGTTGAACAGGCTTTTAGTTGCCTAAGTTATTTAGCTAGAGCTATAGTTAAATGTCACTATATTTTAGGATATTCTTATGGCAATTATAAGAGCAAACATGGTTAATTACTATTGAGTGGTTAGATAATCAAGCCTATGAACCCTAGAATACAGTAATCAAATTAGTTTAATAATAATTGTTAGCATATGGATTTATATTTAATTAATTGTACCAATTCATAACATGAGGATATCCAGCTTTCCATCCCACACTTGATCACCCTGAGCAAGGCAAGTATACTCCTCGGACTTGTTCATTTTCTCATGTCTTGTATATTCATTCCTGTATCACCTTGTTGACACGATGTATCACGGGATTGTCTTGTTTCATGTTCTTGAGTTTACTTGTGTCTGGAGGGAAAATACTATAGATGTGTGATCAAACCCTGTTACTATTATGTGAATAGCTTAGGTCCCGCATCGTACACGCGGGACCAAAGCCGTACCATTTCATGTTCATTGAATCTACCCAAGCCGATCACACACTCTGGATGTATTTCAATATTGCACATTTCAGGATTCAGGTTATATTTCATGTTCAGGTTGTATTTTATGTTCAGGTTATATTTCATGTTCAGGACTCATATCATGTTCCATGTATTTACTTTCAGTACTCATATTCAGTTTCATGTCTTGTTTCATTTCTCGTACTTATATATATTCTATTTCTTGTTCATACCATGATGTTCATGTTCATTTCTTGGATATACTTAGCTCCGCTCCTGACTATGATATGTTGCAGGTGAGCTGGAGGCTATTTGTGATACTTACTATGGACAGGAACTTGGAGGCACCTATGAGCCAGTGGATGTGGCCCAGGACCTAGAGTCTGAGGAAGCCTAGACTTTTCTACTTAGCTTTATCTGGACTTGTACTAGAGACATCTTTATAGTTTACATTGCTGGAATGTAATAACATTTAGATTGTATTTGAGATTCTGGAATTGATATATTAGATGCTGTGATTACTTTCATTCTTATCTTGATTCATAGTTTATCCCTAGATATTGGTACAGCTTACTTGTTGTGTCTAACAATGAAGGCTGGGCATTTTTGACTCGTGTCTGATTATTCGGGAGCGGGTCGTGACACCTGCTCAATGAAGCTGTGGTGGAAGCTCTGATCGGACTCTTCCTTTGGTCGAGGTTTATGATGGAGATATTTAGACTTTCCTACCCCACAACCGCCGTCGCTAACAGCAGATCCTCAGCGTCTTGGCGACGTATCCTACAGGGCCATCATCTAGCAGAACCCCTCATCCGCCTCAAGCTAGGCGACGGTCGTTCGTCGATGTTCCATGAACGTTGGTTTGGGGATGACCTCGTCATGCAGCCTTCGAACATCCGTCCTCGTGAGATCAGGGAACCATGGGACAATGCATCAGGCTGTAGGTGGGACAGGGTCAGTGAACGGCTGGGAGCGGAGGCAGTCACTACCATCGCAGCTGCCGAACTTCGGATCATCGATACCCTTGATACATTGTGGTGGTCGCCTACCCCTGACGGCAATTTATCCCTAGCTTCGGCCAAATAGTGGCCAGGGGCATTGGTGCTCCCTCCCCTCATACTATACCTTTCTGGAAGGCATGCATCCCAATCAAATGGTCTATTCTAATATGGAGAGCACACCGACGGAAACTTCCCACCGATAACATCGTAGCCTCCTTCGGCTTTAGCCTGGCCTTGCGGTGCCACTGTTGCACCTCCCATCAATCAAAAACCGCTGCACACATCCTTATTTTTGGCAACCAAGCAAAACAGCTGTGGACGAGCCTCTCCACCAAATGCCGTCTTGACCATCAGCGGGCGGCCTTAATAATCTCATGTCCAACTGGAGCACATCTTATAGGTACCAGATCGTTGTGGCCGCTGGTATTTGGGTCTGTGGAAGAATCGAAACAAGTGGAGGTACGAAGGTCGCCAATACAACCTGAACAACTGATCAGGGAGACGTCCAGACAGGTGCATAAAGTT
The DNA here is from genome assembly GCA_029216955.1 of Iris pallida. Classification (NCBI taxonomy): domain Eukaryota; kingdom Viridiplantae; phylum Streptophyta; class Magnoliopsida; order Asparagales; family Iridaceae; genus Iris; species Iris pallida. Next base: position 29,376 of record JANAVB010031808.1, on the reverse strand, counting down.
GCCAGGCGTTGTCACCACACCCGGCCAGATTTTGGGAGGCTTTGGCTCTTACCGGCAGCTAGGATACGTGCCGGTTTGGTACGAAGCCGTTTTGGGAGGCGATCGCTTCCTGTAGTGATTGTCGCTTTTTCTGTTTTTGCTGTCTTATCGTGCGTGACGTGTTTACCTGTATAGGCTTCGGCATTTTGTGCCTTATACTTCAATAAAAGTTCCCTTATATATAATATATATATATATATATATATAATATATATATATATATATATACATATATTTTTTTTTGAGAAAACCCCCTCAATTTATTAATGGCGGCTAAAAACTGCAGTCAAAATCCGTATACAAGGCGCAAAATGCCGAAGCCTATACAGGTAAACCACAAAAAAGGAGGGTGGACGGACAGAGAAACAAAACAAAAGCCTTGGGCTAGGGGGAGCACCAACCAAAATGCGCTCGAACTGTGGGAGCACAAGGTACTCCGCTTACGGCATTGGCGACCAACTTCTCGCAGAAGCTGGTCTGCCGAGTATAGGTGACCTTCGAATCTCGTCTTGTTTCGATTCTTCCATATGACCCATGTAGCGGCTGCTGCGATGATCTGATGGCCGTGGGAGGTTGAGCCCCAGGAAACCAGTAGATCGTGGAAGCGACCACCGCCCTGCTCGATGCTGAATAGCAGGTTAAGGGTTGTCCAAGTCCTGTTTGGCAGCGTCCCCTGGCGGAAGATGTGATTGATTGTTTCCGTCTGACGCTCAGAGCAGCAGGAACAGACAGACGCTAAGCTAAACCCGATGGTGTTAAGGATGTCATCTGTCGACAATTTCTTTCTTATCATGACTCTCCATAAGAGGAAGGACCACTTCTTGGGGATGCAGGAGTGCCAAAAGAGTACGATGGAGAGGTACGGCTGACCGGCGTCCTGGATGGCTAATCTCGCCGACCTCATCGTGAAAGCCCCCGACGCCTCGAAGGACCATATCAACGCATCCTCCTCGTCACTGATGCGTAACCCTCTCTCGCGAATGCCTTCGGCCGTATCGTTACTGGACCACTGCTGAACCTGGTCCCAGTTCCAGTCGTCGGTAGAGGGGTTCCACAAGTCTCTGATCCTACAATCTCTCGGGGTCTCCGTAAGACTCAGGATCATGCTTTCTCCAACCCATCGCTCAAGGAATGGGTTTGAGTCGCCCGCTCCCAGCTGGAGTCGCATCGTCGGCTCAGCAAGGTCGCGGCCGATAAGGATGCGGCGCCAAGCCGCCGAGGATCTGCAGTTGTAAATGGCCATAGAGGGGTGGATGTGTTTGAAGTATCTGGCTTTCAAAACCTGCTCCATAAGTTGTTGCTCATACGAAGTTTCCACCACAGTTTTATCGAGAATGCTTTTACAATGTGGATGAGTTTGGTAAATCTCAATCCCCCCTTACCTGTCGGTGAGCCATAGAGTACCAGCTAGCCCAGTGATGTTTGTCCTGGCCGTTGCTATGTCCCCAGAAAAAATTACAAAAGATCTGTTCGATCGAAGAAAGAACCTTAATGGGCGGAGAGCATGCCGTTAGGGTATGTATGGGGATGGAGGATAGCACGTGATTGATGAGGATCATCTTACCGCCTGGGGATAAGGTAGCATTGTGCCACCCTTCCAGTTTCTTATATATATATATATTATATATAATATATATATATATATATTGTATGAATGAATATATATTTTATATACGTGCATACAATTTGGTGTATATATACAAATGTACATATGTATATTACTTTAAATTTAATATACAGCACAACTTGCTTTTCTACTTTTCCTACACACCATAGTACACTAGACCTGGCTTCCCTGCTCGCTGCAGAGAGCAGCAAGCACGCCAAGAACTGTCAAGACCAACACACCACTCTTCTTTTTTATATGTTTATAGCAAGCTCTTAGCCACCTCCCCCTAAAACCCTAGTCATCGATAATATAGCTCTTCCCTCTTCACCACCACCTCCTCTAACCTCCGGCAAAGCACTACCCACTCTTCCTCTCCTTCTTCCTTCCTACTTCCCTTAATGGCGACAGCCATTATCCGACTATTGCCGCTGCTAGGACCCGACGTGTCTCCGCACCGCCACGTAGCATCCCTACCTTCAGTGACAGTCCCACGTATGCATGTGAGGGCGCCACTACCACAGCGACAGCCGTCGTAGACAGCAGCACGGCGGTGTCGCATGCCACTGCACACCGCCGTGACCACCCCCCGTGACCTTTTGCAACCTCCGGCACACACCTCCTGGCTCCGGTGTCACCCACACTACGACAACAGCATTTGCAGCAGCCAATAGCGGCTACAGTGTTGGCAGCGCAACAGCTATAGCAGCAGTGCAGCGACGACCGTGCACCGCCGCAGCAACAGCCCTGACGTGCCCTGGCAATCTCCGACAAACCCCTGGGTGTATCCGTCATCTCGATGCATGACAGAGTCGATTTGTGCATTTTTCACGGGATCACGTCGTGACGCGCGAGTTTTGTACTCAGAAATCGTGCTTTGTCGCAGCAACTTTGGACATATTTTTTGGACAATCCGACCGTTGGATCATCGATCCGATTCTTCTGTCTCAATCTCGGTATATTCCTTCACTTTCAAATGTTAATTCGATCATTTGATAGATCAAAGCCCAGCCGCCAAATTGACCATTTAATTTGCGTTTTTTTGGACAGTTTCGTGGAGCCAACTTCACGGATCCGTGTCTCCCTCGTCGAAGCTCTTGTTGATGAACCACCAACTCCATTGCATAACAGGTATAACCACCTTCGTTCCATATAAGTTTTAGCTTCATAGGATGTCGTTTGGTTGGTTGAAATCGACGCCAAAGTTGGCATCTCGAACCGTAATTTTCAACTTGTAAAATTCTAATTTTGAACCGGGACTCTGAATTCTAGTTTTGACACCACAAGTGGACTCGTGGCGTCGTACTGGCATGAATTCATATATACTTTGCTGAGTTTGGAGCAACGTGGCTCCGACACATTTTTCGGTGCAAATCGGGTTTCTTTGTCCGGGTCAACAGGTCATTTTGAGATCGGCTTATCAAAAATCGATTCCAGATATACCGTTGGGTTCGTATCGTCATTCTGGACGCGTGGACATATAATTTGGTAGGTTTAGTAGACTTTTATCCTAGCATATTTTTTGATGCAAAATGGGTCCAATGACGGACATCATTTTGATCTGAAATTACCATTTTGCCCTAGTATCCAAATTAGACTTATGGGTAGGCTATCCGAACTATTTGACCATTTTGGACATGTTGATGATATTTGTTTCATTATCCGATGACGTCTGTAGATTTTTTCTTATGTATCACTAATAGTTATAATCAATTCTCTTTATGTTCGTATTTCGAAATTCGTGCATCGAAATTGAGATCAGTCGATTCCAGTGATCCCAAATTACTAAAATTGACAAGATGACCATGCAGATCACTAAGGTAAGATTGTTAAACTTACGGTTGATCATCTTGTCTCGATTTGCATGTCGTAGGTTTCAATGTACGAGTAACGAGGTGCACACTTAATATTTTAATAACCTACAACTTGCAATTCATATATATATATATATATATATATATATTATATATATATATATATATATATATATATATATATATATTGTAAAACTCTAAATAATTTTGAGATTTTATTTCATATTTCTTGGAACTTTATAACTACCTAAATAATTATTGGAATACAATGGACAGTCTGAATTTATAATTGGCAAATTATGCTTTGTGTAGTAATTCATGTTTTGGGTAATTAAGCGTCGTAGTTTTTGCCACCATCATAGTATTGAGATTCTAAGGACTCTAAGTGTTGGTTATAGGTTTAGTATCACCCAAATTAGTCGACTATGCTAGGTCGTAACTTAGCTAGGAGTCCTAGTTAGAAGTCGTGTCGCACCACTAGTGTTAAGTAGCAGTTTAGAGTCTTGAACATAGAATAGGAACTGAGATTGTTATACCCTTTTGATAGTGACAGGACACCAGTCTTCTTCCTCTGCATTCTCATCATATTGCGTTGCTCGAGGCAAGTACAAACTAAAAACTTTACTTACCGCACTTGATAATGAATTGCTCATGAACACTATTAATATAGCTATTTATAACTGAAATCATATCTCACATGTTTCTATGTACCTTCCATATGCTTCACATGTTTTAAACTGCTCTTAGTATATTTTACATGTTTATAACTTGGGGATGGGGAAACTGCTAGTTGAGTCGTGATCAGACTCATTACATGTATTGAGCTCGTCGCATCTCATGCAACCTTGCCGTAGGCCTTTATCCTGCATATTTGTACGTATGTACATCTATGCTTGTATACTTGTACGTATGTACATTTTATTCATGTAGACTTGTACACCGGTACATTTTATACCCATTGAATCACGTACCTGCTAGAGTTTCAAACACTATATATACATATATCACCATGACAAATATATTACCATACGATAAACTATAATATGACATGTTTTTTTTTAGCACATCCCTTTTCATTCCATGCTCAGTATGTATAGTTTATAGAACCAGTACTTGCTCCCTTTCTGACAGGAAACGTTACAGGCATTATTTCTGAGGGAAGAAATGCTCTATGACTTTTACTATAGACCCGGTGCAGAGGACCAAGCGGTTGCCCCGAGAAATTCCTCGCAGGAAACCTCGTTTAGCTTCTTTGATCTTAGTTCTCCTTTGGTATTTAGTGTGTTAAGAACAGTTTAGACTCCACCTTTGTCATTGGACTTTGTCTCCAGTTTATTTACTTTGAAAGTGTAATAATTAAATCTGAACTTATTTTACTTTCTCTTATAGATGTTGTGTTGTGATGAACCTTTAAAGTGTGATATTAGAACTGTTAGTATCTTATATCCATTACTGTCTTTACTTAGAACAGCTTACTATGCTATAACACAAGCGTAGGCTGGGCATGGCCTGGTCCGGCCCAACAATTTGGGTAACGGGTCGTGACATGTTTTCAGTGGTAGTCCATGTAGGTCCGACTTAAAATTTTTGGTTACGTTATTGTACCAAGCATGCCTGCAATTAGGATCTTAGGACAACTTGATGATACTAGGGACAACATTTAGAACACGTAGAGGATTACTAGGATTACAACATAGGGGAAACTCATCACAGCATATGACCATTAACTTTAGCCTTTTTTTGAAATTTAAGGGGCTAAAATTTTGACCAAATAGTACCTTTGGGATGACCCCTGAGAATTTTACTCTAAATCCTACCTCAAAATCTGTTTTCGCTTGCTTCCATTTACTCTTACTTAATTCGTTGTTGAATTTGATTCCTGATGTTCGTTGATGACTTTGATTTTGCATCGAGATAAATTTTATGGATTGAATTAAGGTATATTCTGATAACATATTTGATGAGGACAGTGAGAAAGGTACATATCTGCTTTAGTTATGGAGTTTAGAATTTATCGCAGCCATATTAGCTGGTATGACAAAAACATAGAGCTTGATTTTGGGTATACTTTATCTTAGTTATGGAATTTAGATTTTTTTGCAGCCATACCGATTGACGTGTCAAGTATTCTAGATAACATGATTATAGGGTATATACCTTTGTTATGGACTCTATTGTTTATTGCAGCTATGCTTACTAGCATGGCGAATATTTGGCAACATGATTTCTGATAGACGTGTATGGTTATCAGATCATATCTTAACTTGGTTTACAATGTTGTGACCAGATGAGCAAGAACAAGTTCTTATCATCATTCTTCTCCGCCTTGATTAACTGTGTCATATCTACATCCACAACTAGGATTATAGGATCTCTAGGACTCTCCAAAAGGATTGCTCTCATGTCATCTTTTCTGACATGATTGCTTTTGTGATTCATCTTTCATAAGAGTTGACTAAACTTTTCTCCATTAACCTCTTGGGTAATTCTTCTCGTCCTTCTCGGTAATTATTAGAAATGCCTTACGAATGGATCCAAGAAAAGTTCGAGAAAGTATATTTTAACCTTGTATTACGATATCGAGAGTTTTTTTGCTGCCAGAGGAATACTGGCGAGAAAGGACTTCAGATGATGGCATCATAGTTACATATGTTTCACGGACCTTACTTGAACCATACCCTATGTATTTGATTAATATTTCATAGATTTAGCCAAGATAAATTCAAGAACCTGTATTATCTGGCGTGGCAGCTGTGCACTGCATCCATCCGTCGTATTATGGGATAAAAAATTATTTCAACCAGATGTACACTAACTTGGCAGTAACTCCACGTAACATAATCACGGAGGTATATGGTTCTCGAGTTTTTCCTAGACTACATCCTATGTGTCTCGTTGGTCTCATACCGTTCTTGGAAATATTTCGATAATCTTTCATGTCTTGCTTGACCCTTGACTTGTTTGAATATCGATATGGATTGATCAACCCAGTCTTAGGCCTTGCTACCTTCTACTTAATAGACAACTGAAATAGACAACCTCGTTAATGGATTCCATAGTAATAACTATAATGTGTTGTATGATTGTGATGAGTGATTTTCCTAGAGGTTGATTAGGTTAAGCTTATAGGACATATGAGTGACTGACTATAGTGGAATTAGAAACCATTAAGAACGATTGTATTGATAGTATAACTTAATAATAGGGTATCTAAGACGAGAGTGACGAGATATTATAATACTGTGACTATGGATTGAGGATTAGAATCTCATGCTTAGGGTTTGAGGGTTGAGCATTTGTAGGGCTTTGATGACCAAGTAATTATTGGTTATCTATAATCTAATTACATATGATTGGATGGTAGATCGATATGTGGGATGATATAGGATAAGTAGAGGAAGATATAATATTGCGTACAAGATCGAGAGATATCAGTTAAAATAACAAGGAACAAAGCAAAGACATATGTACATTGGTAATTAATAAATCAATAAATGAATCTAGAGTTTGAAATTAAGGATTTATATTCGAAGGAGTTGTTGAGTAAACAGAAGAAGGCTCTATGCCAAGAATAGGTATTGAATACATAATTTTAAGGAGAAGCTGTAGAGAAGGATTGAAGGCAATTAATACAAAGAGCTTGTGTATTGATAGAATAAGGATACTGAGGATAGGATAAAGGAACAAACTATTTACAATTGAGATTGAAAATATGGCTGGTTATCAAGCATTATCGATCTATATATCACGAAGGCTCCTTATTAGAAAGAAAGATTCTAGATGTTAAAGTGACATAGTTTATAATAAAAGAATCTTGTTAAACCTGAGCCAAAATAATTGTAAAGAGAAACAGAAGAGATGATCACAGGGGTAGCAGATTGAGTACTATAGCCGTAGCAGCTATATGCTGTAGCTTGACCTATTGGATGATTTTAAATTTCGAGGACAAAATTCTTGTAGGGTGGTTAAGATGTGAGCCCCCTGAATTTTAGGGTTTATTTTAAAAAAATTATAAATAAATTATTTTCAATAAATATTTTATTATAATTATTTTTTATCATTAAATGTACTTTTTCGTGACTTTGGTTTTTGAGCGTCGGAGATGTCAATCTCTCAAAACTTCCTTTATGAGTTTTGTAGTAGATAAGATTATCTTTATTTTGATATATGATGTCCCACTCAAACTTATTTTCTTGTATTTTTTGTATCACACAACTTTCTGGTCAATTTAGGCCATTTGACCATCTATCATAAAATCTGATCTAACTTCCAATTTAATTTCGGGCTCGACATCGGTCAATCTAATCGACCCAATATATTGTTTTGACCTATTTTGAGACTACTATACATGCCACTTATGTGTCATCCAATTTAGCTCTTGCATGCTATTATTTCGTCAATGATCATAAATGACTAAAATTGTATATCATGATCGCACCAAGCCAAACCTAGCTCAATTAAAACCAGCACCCAAAAACTCATGTGGCCGCTCTCACGACACACACCCAAACATACAACACTACTCATACCCTACAAACACCGAACACCTAGTGGTAAACCCTCTCCTCTTCTCTTTAATTAATAGCTAGTACTCCTATTTTAGATTATTATTAGTCAAATATCCATATAAGGCCTAGCCTGATAGTCTTGTCACTTTTATAGATAAAATAATTATCATGGTATATATATATATATATATATATATATATATATATATAGATATATATATATATATATATATATATATATTGTATGAATGAATATATATTTTATATACGTGCATACAATTTGGTGTATATATACAATGTACATATGCATATTATTTGAATTTAATAGCACAACTTGCTTTCCTACTTTTCCTACACACCATAGTACACTAGACCTGCCTTTCCTGCTTGCTGCAGAGAGTAGCAGGCACGCCAAGAACTGCCATGACAAATACACCACTCTCCTTCTTTATATGTTCATAGCAAGCTCTTAGTCACCTCCCGCTAAAACCCTAGCCGCCGACAATGCAGCTCTTCCCTCTTCACCACCACCTCCTCTAGCCTCCGGCCAAGCACCACCCACTCTTTCTCTTCTTCTTCCTTTCCACCTTCCTTAATGGTGACAGCCATTATCCGAATACTGTCGCTGCTAGGGCCCGACGTGCCGCCGTGCCACGTACAACCGCGTGTAGCCGCATCGCTGCGTAGCATCCCCGCCTCCGGTGATAGTCCCACGCGCGCGTGAGGGCGCCACTACACACCACCGTGACCACCCCCCTGCGACCTTGTACGACCTCCCACGCACACCTCCAGGCTCTGGCGTCACCCATACTTTGACAGCAGCGTTGGCAGCAGCCAACAGCGGCCATAGTGTTGGCAGCGGTAATAGCTGCAGCGCAGCAGTGCGCCGACGGCCGCGCACCCAGCAACGGCCCCGACGTTCCCTGGCGATCTCCGATGAACCCCCTGGTTGTATCCCTGTCGTCCTCGACGTACCACAGTCGATTCGAGGATTTCGTGCGGGATCCCGTCGTGATGCGCGAGTTTTGAACTCTAAATCGTGCTTCATCATAGCGACTTTGGGCATGTTTTCTGGACAATCCGACCGTTAGATCGTCGATCCGATTCTTCCATCTCGTTCTCGGTATATACCCCTTCATCCTCTAAAGTTTCAATCGTTAATTCGATCGTTTGATAGATCAAAGTCGGCCGCCAAGTTGACCATTTAAATTACATCATTTTTGGACAGTTTCGTGGAGCCAACTTCGTGGATCCATTTATCCCTCGTCGAAGCTCTGGTTGACGAACCACTAACTCTAGTGTGTAGCAGGTATAACCACCTTCGTGTCACGTAAGTTTCAGCTTCATTGGACGTCGTTTAGTTGGTTGAAATCGATGCCAAAGTTGGCCTCTCGAAATCATATCCAACTTGTAAAATTCTAATTTTGAACCCGGGACTCCGAATTCCAGTTCTGAAACTAGCAGTGGACTCGTGGCGTCGTTCTGGCATGAATTCAAATATAATTTGCTGAGTTTGGAGCAACGTAGCCCCGACACATTTTTTGGTGCAAATTGAGTCCCTTTGTTCGGGTCAACGGGTCATTTTGAGATCGGCTCATCGAAATCCGATTCCGGATATACCATTGGGTTCGTACCAATATTATGGACCCGTAGACATATAATTTGCTAGGTTTAGTAGGCTTTTATCCTAGCATGTTTTTCGGTGCAAAGTGGGTCCAACGGCGGACATTATTTTGACCCAAAATTATAATTTTGCCCATGTGTCCAAATTGGACTTATGGGTATGCTATCCTAGCTAATTTGATCATTCTGGACACGTTGGTGATGTTTGTTCATCATCCGACAACGTCTGTAGATTTTTTCCTTATGTATCACCAATAGTTATAATCAATTCTTTTTATGGTATTTCAAAATTCGTGCATCGAAATTGAGATCAGTCGATTCCAGTGATCCCAAATTGCTAAAATTGACAAGATAATCGTGCGTATCACTAAGGTAGATTTTTAACCTTAAGGTTGATCGTCTTGTCTCGATTTGCGTGTCGTAGGTTTCAATGTACGAGTAACGAGGTGCAAACTTGATATTTTAATAACCTACAACTTGCAATTCATATTTGTCATGACCCGCTTCCGAATATTCGGATACGAGTCGGACACGCCCAGCCTACATTGGAAGATTCAACGCAGTAAGCTGTAAACAACTAAGAAAAACTCCAAGAATAACATGAAAGTAAACATCATAGCATCTAACCGTCCCAGAATGATCACCATAATCCACAAGTCATAATACAATTTATATATAAAAGTACCAGAGACAAATCCGGTGACAGGAATGAAATACAACTATGAAATCTCAATGTACAACATCTAGAAGTAAAACTAAATGAACCTGAACCTGTAACCCTCTAGCTAAGTCATGCCTCCATCCTGCTCAGCTAAGATCCCACGCTCTAACCCATAAGGTGGAACGATATGCTCAAGTACACCTGTAATATATACAGTTAGGAGCGAAACAAAGTACAATTCTAGGTAATGAACAAGAACATCATGATATGAAAATGAGTACACGAGAACATAAAATATAAAGTACATGAAAGAACATGAAAGTACAGGAATGTAAAGTACAGAAAATAAAGTACAAGAAGTAAATACTGAACCTAAAGTACAAGACATGACATGTGCACAATATTTGAAGCACAGCTAGCATATGTGACCGGCTGGGGTAAGTACAGGAATAAACACATGAAATGGGTATGGCTTAGGGCCCGCGTGCACGTGTGCGAGGCCTAAGCTATCAACCTGAATTTTTGATCTTTGAGTTTGGTCACATAGCTAGTGTATTTCCCCTCTCCGACTACAAGTAGGTACAAGAACATAAAAGTACAAGAGTACATGATATCGTGGTCACAACAAAAGCACAGGATATGAATGTAAATGAGCATAAACCATAGAATGTACTTGCCTTGCTCAAGGTGATCGGGAGTAAAAAGAAATCTGTATATCCTCCTGAATATAGGTACAAGTTGGTTAAGTTCTAAATGACGATCAACAGCTAGAACTAGCTAACTATATATTGCTATCCATAGCTAATTATATATGAAACTATATAATAAAATAGCTAACTAACATTTATGCATATATGTCATCATCTATTTACTTAGCTTATAATCTAGTTAACTACTATCATTAGATTATAGCAATATTATACTAGGATTTCCACATAAGAGTTTAACAAAATATTTATTTAATGACCCTTGGAAAATACTTGCTAGAAATATACTTCTAAGATTTAAAAATCTAATAGTTCACTAGTAAAATAATATTAGATAAACCACTTAATTAGTAAATTAGCGAAATATTACTTGACAAATAAAGTTGATTACAACTAAAATGATTTAATAAATAAATGAGAGTTAATTAAATCTATATTAATAAATTTAATCTAGCCCACAAGCCAACATGCTTGGGTGGGACTGATATATCAAATTGAAGGTGAACTCGTCTACTTCAAAACTCATGAAGGATGTTTTGAAATATTGGTTTTTCTTATGCTCCAAAATCAAAGCTACGTAAAACTACATCTATAGTCTTAATTAAGAATTCAATATAATCTAATAAATAGAAACAATATAAAAAAATAATTTTCAAAATCAGGGTCCTCACAGTGCCACAGTCCCTCATGCCAAGTGCCAGTCCCAAGTCTTCATCCCATCTCTTTCTCCTGGAAGATCACCTTAGAAATATCAAAAAAGATAATGCATTTTAGTTGGAGGATTATAGAACTGATAGACAAAAGACTGACTGGAAATGATGGAGCATGCAAAATATTTGATGCTTTTACTGAACCTGTACAATTTACAGTACCATTACCGACTACTGGTTGGAAAGTACCATCAGCTGTTTGTACTGTCTGATGCTAGGTGAGTGTAGGAGAAGAACTCACAAGCATTCTCTTCACATGCCGAGACGCCTCCATGTCGATAATTTAGTCTGACGATTTAAGGGAAGATATAGATGCAAGGGGCGAGTGGGTCGTCAGTACCTTCTGATGGATGGGCATATATGGCGGCGTTGCCTCCAGCAAAAAATGAGGTGGACACCTTCTTGGTTTTACTCCTCCTGTCTCCATCATTTGACACTTTCTGCTTCCTCTTGAGTGCTTCCAGCATACCCATCAGTGCATGGTTATCCTAAGTAAATGTACCACCAGTTCCCTTATCCCCTTCTGCTACTAGCAGGTTCGCCTGATAACCTCCTCGACTATCTCGTCGACCCCACGACCACGGGCACGTCCTCCAAAATGTCCGTGTCCATCGAACTTTCTACGTCCACCACCTGGATCTCCCTCCTTAGGTGGTTTGGTGCAAGCATACCGATGATGTCCCATCTCTCTGTAGTTGTAGCTGTCGGTTGTGCTTCCAGGGCTCTCCCTTAGGCCCTGTGTCGCTCGAACTGTTAGCCACCAGTACTGACTTTACATCAGGAGAACCACCTGTCCCCACCTGCAGCTTGATGCGAGTCTCCTCCTGGATCATGGCCGAGAAATCCTCCTCAAGGGTGGGGATCTTTGGTTGGGCTAGAAGTAGTGTTGTCCTTTGAGCAAACACTCCAGCCAGCCCTTTAAGGAACTTCATCATTCTTTCCTGCAGACATACATGTCTCTACTTATATTTCAGGTCCCCACAGCTCGCCCGATTTGAGAAGTGATTGTAATCCAACCACAGACGCTCCAACTCCGTGGCATACTCTTGCACCGTCTTCTCTCCCTATACGGTGTCGTCGATCTCCCTCTTGATCTAGAAACCCGTAAGTTGTTCCCTAAACCATCGTAGGTCTTTCTCAATTTCTCTCACTCGTCATTTACCATCTCGATGCCATCCACTGTAACGGCGATCGACTGGACAATTGAGAAGCCAAATGTAGATCACTATATGAGTGGACTTCCACTCGTCGCATTCTGCCGAGCCCTCGTCCGGCTCTGTCTTCTCTCCTAACAAAAAATCCTCCAAGTTCTTTCTTGTAAGGGTTCTCCTCACCCGCCATGACCAACTCAGGTAGGTAGCTGGTCTATCAAGCTTCAGATCGATGGAGGAAAGCTCCAACTTCGTCGATGTTCGTGTCGCGCTCTCACCAGCCGACAGTTTTATCAGCTTCATCAATGTTTTAACCTCCGTATGGTCCAGCTTCTTATTGATCTCCTCTATCGATCCTCCTCTTCTCTGATCACCTTACACCCATTCTACGATTCATGTTTTTCGTCCTCTCGTAGATCCGATCATGTCTCTCTCCTATTAGATGTAGGCCATCAACGTACAAATAATTCGGTAGAAGACTTCAGAAACCACGGCTTCGTGGTGGTGGGCCCGGTGGGCTGACTGACAGGCGAGTGGGCGTCATCGGACGGGTGTCTCCGAGCAGCAGCAGCGGTAACGACTGTGTGCATGAGGCGGAGGTGCTCGAGGAGCATCGTCCGGCTTACACGCAAGGTGGTCGGCGTACGGCCGTACAGTAGCTGGTGGTGGCAGTGGTGTGGATGGTGATGGCAGTGATGACTAGGGTTAGGGTTTGGGAAAGGTGGCGGCGGCTAGGATTTTTGTGGCTTTGATACCATGTTGAATATTTGTGATAATTTTTTATTTATAGTCTCTTGGCTATATATAGTCTTACAATCCTCCTCATTATATTAAACCATCTATGGAATATCATGTGGCACATTTGTCATACCAAATATACCAACAGAATATTCTAATATACTTATTCTAATACCAAATATACCAACATTATATTAAACCCTCTGTAGAATATCATGTAGTATATTCTGACATTCCAAATATACCAACAGGATATTCCAATATACTTTTTCTAATATCAAATAAACCAACACAAATATTAGTTCAGGCAGCTTGTCAAGTGTTTTATTTTGTTTAGCCGCAACGACATATCCAATATAATTACGACTTGCACTTCGTTGCAAGCTATTAATGAGAAGCATATTTCTATTTTCCTATACTGCATGTTCAATACTCTAAAATTTATGAAGTTTTAACTTCATGTTACAAAATAATTATCAAATGTAATGCTCTTCAGCCTAATGGACAAATGTTATAAAATTTAGTACATAATGGACAAGCCCCTATCTCCAGTACAGACAAACCATCTATTCCTGTAACTCCTGAAGATAATTTCTCTCTCCCAGGCAATTGAATGTAGAAGAGATCCCTCTAGTTATCAAAGATTTTAGAGTTGCTGCAAGGAATGCCACAAAAGCTGCTACCTTTTATTGCATCAACCCCAATAAACACATCCTCAAGGAACCACGTGCCTCCTCTTTTAGTTATTCGTAATGCCTCAAGGTCTGCTTGCCATTCTTCTGGCTCATGATAAAACTTGCACCTCTTTTAGTAGCTCATCTCTGTACTGGATGGAGATTTAGGCAGAATTCCTAATATTTACTCATTTAGTTACACATACAGCAGGAATAGTAAATCATTGATGTTACCTAGGAATCACGGAAACTCTAAAAAATAGTGATGTAACTGTGTCATGCATAACATGTTGGTCACATATCAAACATGACACAAACAATTCAAAATACACTAGAAAACACCAAAACCAATGCCATTTCTATGTCGTCGTGAGATTCGTGCATGACCGTATCATGTCATGTCATACTTGTCTCCCTGTAACATAGGAAGTTACAGATCATGATAGGTCTGAAGCAATATGATTTAGATCCCATATTGATGATACACAAAATTATCTGGGTTCCCAATAAACGCTAACTAGGTATTGCTTATAAAGATCTTCCTTGGCAAATTGCATCTATGCATCTTTTTGCTTCTTTCATGTTTGTTAGAGGTGTCTTTGGCTTTATGATTTGGCCTTTCTTTAGACTTTGACAAGTGATGAGGCCATATAACCTTCAACATCTCTGGTTGTCTTACCTTTGATTATTGCTCAGGAATTTAATGCTAGATCCTAGATCACATGTAAGTTATTACTGGTTGTGGAACTTTACTGTTGGAATTATTCAATAATTAAGGGGCCACACATGTAAAATTAATTGTGTTTAGGCTATCTAAATAATTAAGCCAAATTAAAGTGGTCTATTTGAAAATTGGCTTAAGGGTATAATTGTCATGGAATTAATGTGTAGATACCGGAGATAATTCTAATTTGATGATGGGCCAAATTAGAAATGTCAAAACATATAAATATATGTATTCATTAGGGTTATGGTCCCCAATATATACGGCCACCAAAAGAGAGGTTTTCTCTTTTTTCTCTTCTGTATCCCCATCAACGGAATGAGAGGGACAAAGGATTCGGATTCACCTTTGTCATTAAGGGTCGTATCATGTTGGAAGATCGAACCCCATAAAAGGACGACCGCTTCAAGATCCATCAAGCCTAGCAATGGATTCAGGTACGCTTTCGCAATTTAATTTATGTTCTTCATCTCATGAATCGACATGGTACAATAAATTCTAACAAGTGGTATCAGAGCCTCCTTGTTTGTTTCATGAGTTTGAAGGTTCAGATTCAATTTTTGTTAGTGTTCAAAAATCATAGATCGCAAGACCTAATTTAATTTAGGGTTCTGATTTTTCGACCAAAGTGTTTAAGAGTTGAAGGAATTAATGATTTCTTTGATGGTCTCTCATCAAATTTTAAGCTTTTCGTGTGTAGTTGTTCCTCTTTCTCATATTCTGACAAATTGAGGCGTTGTTCTGATTTCGAACCTATATTTACGTGAAATTGGAATAATTTTTGCATAGTTAATGTTCTTTGATGGGTGGGATTCTACTCAAAGTTTAAGCTTTTATAAATAGGGCCATTATCTGGATGCATGCTTGATGGTTGTTGATTAAGGAAGAAACATAACAAGAAAAGTTCTCTGTACGTGTTTAATTCTTCTTCCATCCGGGCTCTTAGGAATTATATATGTAATTGATATGCATATTTTTAGCATAATCTGTTAATGTAATCTTTTATTAAATTTTCTTCTAAAGTTCAGATTATGATGTGGCATTCGGTAAAGTTTTATATATTTGGTTGGAACCATGGAGAAATTCATATTAAAAAAATCCTAAAGTGTCTTTGATTTCTATGGATTAATATTTATGTGATCTGGAGTATTGGATTCATGGTAAAATAGTTGTCTCATGATGTTTTGGCATTCTCAGATGTCCAACATTAACTCTTAGGTACTTGGAAGATAATTGGAATCAAATATAGACAATTTTATGTTTGGCATAAATTTAGTTTCCAATAAATTTATGTTCTAAGTCATATATTTGATGTAATCTATTGACGTACATATCTTCAGCAGATTATTTTAATATAATTTTTATGGGTAATTTGAAGCAATCTATTGGTCCATATCTTCAGTAGAATATTACGTGAATTTTATTATGTTGACAATGCTCAGTTTAGTCAAATTAAGAATATTTGTTTGAATCATGTAAAGAGATTCACATGCATATTATTATCTTATTTGAGTTTTAATATTTTAATTATGCATGTACATAAAATTTTGGACATGATTCGATTTTATAAAATTTAGTCAACATTCAAATTTTTTTTGGGTGCCTTTTGTGACTAGCAATAGTCGTCTAATATTCTAAATAGACCCATTGAAACAAGATGTCGCTAAAGTGATCTCTCTTGCGTAGATAGTCTATGAGGCATGTTAGATGTTTGTGTGTGTAAATTCATGCGAGTATTAACCGGCCCAAAGGAAGGTTAATGTCACGACCCGCTACCCAAATTGTTGGGCCGGGCCGAGTCATGTCCAGCCTGCGCTTGAGATAAAGCGCAGTAAGCTGTTCTAGAGATCACAAGATAAGACTAAATATGCTAACAGTTCTATAATTGAATAAAAGTCATAAATGCTCCAAACACAAAATTTTTCTTATATAGTAATAAGTCCAGGTACAAGTCTGAAATATAAAATTGGATACATGTCCAGTTACAAAATACATAGTCTAATACATGACTACACTAAATATCCCAAGCGACTACGCAAACTAGACGAGTTTCCCCGCAGGTACATCCTCGTAAGGCAAAGCCTGGTCCTCGGCAGTATCTCCATAATATGAGTCACAGAGCAACTCCTCCTCAGTAAGAATACCTACAACGTTATCCTGTCAGGATGGGAGCAAGTATTGATTCTAACAAACTAGTATATGAAACATGGAAATGAACATAAGAGGAATAACTGGAAACATGGCGCATCACATAATCTATCATGGCAAGGACACATATGTCATAGAGACAGATGTATATATAATGTTTAAAACTGTAGCAGGTACGTGATCGTCAATAGGTGTAAAATGTACTGTGGTACAAGTATATAAAATATACTTTCGTACAAGTAAAACAAGCGATAGATGCACATACGTACAAATACAGCTGGTGCGCCTACGACAAGGTATACATAAAATGTCAACCTTGCTCGGTACGTACGTACGAGTAAGGGGGCATGATCACGTAGGCTACTAACAGTTTTTCCATAACCCAGGTTCTAATCATGTGAGAGATACATAAAGACTGTTCTAAGCATGGTAGTAACTGAAAGTACAACATGTGATTATTTAACTTGCTACCCCAAGGATCAACATTTAATATGGTTGGATTACCAGTTCATTGATGTAACAATATGTAAAGTTTGTAGAAAGTAATTGCCTCTATCAAAGCAAAGCTGCGATAAAATGCTTTAGATGCTTGGTAACTCGTCACTGTAGAAATAAATACATAAACTTAGTTTTTACACTAAGCTAAAACACTAAGACACAAATTGGTGCAACACGACTTGTGACTGGGCACCTAGTCAAAATGATGACTTTAGCATAGAAGACCAATATGGGGTGACACAATACTATAACCAACTTTCTAGGATCTTTACACTAGTGTGGCGTGAGGTTCAATACGGCTATAACTCAAAATAACACAAAAAATTGCAAGTCGTAATTATTCAATAAATAAATCAAATGAACATTATGTTCCAATAATTTTTGAGATAGACAAATAGCTCAATTTTACATAAAATAAAGTACCAAAATGATCCATGTTAATTATAGAAATTTATTATAATTTTTATGGAATTTATTAACCAGTACAAGTATTTTATAAAAATCAGTTTTCCTATGTACACAGAAAGTGAGTTCTGGTTTTATATACCAAAACAGTGGCAAAACTGTAAAATAAATACTATAAAAATTATGATAAATTAGCTAAATTAAAATATTATCAAAATACTATTTTTCTAGAATTTTAGCAGCAATTTAAGTATTTTTAGAAATTCAAAAACAACATGGTACACAATCTAAAATTAAATAATTAATTATCTGCGTATTTTGTCCATGTACATAATTTGAACCAGAGTTCAAATACAGGACCCAAGGCCATGAATAAAGTCCAATATGACTTGTACAGGTTTTGAATGTGTGAAAACACATTTGGGCCCAAAAACCCATGCAAGACTTGGACACTAAATGGTTGCAGTAATTAAAATACACAAAAATACAAAGATGTAAAAATACATAATAAATATTAATATTTTAACAAGGTAAAATTATACATAGTAGTCATATAAATATGACAAGTATATTTATATATATTAAAGTATAATATATGTACAATATTACGTAAAGTACATAGGCTAAACAGTTATGTATGTACACACATACATATATACATATATATATATAAGGAAATACATATATATATATATATAAAGAAATAAATATATAGTATATATATAACACAGTATATATATATATATATATATATATATATATATATATATATATATATATATATATGATAATAGTGAAATATATAATATATATAATAATATACATATATATACACAAATACATATATATACATATAATAGTATGCATATATATATATATATATATATATATATATATATATATATATATATATATATATATATATATATATATATATATATATATATATATATATATATACATTAAAAATGCTAAATATAGAATATATATTTATATATATAAATACTGTATATATACGTATATATAACAGTATATATATAATAAAATATACATACAGAAATACATATATACATATATATATATATATATATATATATATATATATATATATATATATATATATATATATATATATATATATCTTTGCGCTTGGGGCAATGACGCAGCTAGTGAGGTTATATATATATATATATATATATATATATATATATATATATAAAAAAAAAAATAAAAAAAAAAAAAAAAAAATATATATATATATATATATATATATATATATATATATATATATATAATATATATATAAAACATAAAAACAAAAACAAAAAGGAAAAGAAAAAGGAAAACAAACAAAACACAGGGGGGGATCGAACTCGGCCCACTGGGTCGAGTTCTCAGACTCGGTCGGGCTGGCCAAGGGGTCAGCCCGGGCTTTGTGTTAGGGCTAGGATTTAGATTATATTTATTTAGGTTTTAAGTTAAATTATATATAACCTGATAAATCAAACCCTGTGTCCTGACAGTGAGGGACACAGGTGTCGCGTGTCTGTGCTAAGCACGACACGTACGGGTATTAAAATGCGTGTCTGAGCACAGCGTTGGAGTCGTCGTGTCCAGGCGAACAACATATGTCGATTCGAGACACACACGACACATATATGACGCTACTACTTACGTGTCCGACTTCTCGATGGGTTTTGAGGGTGCTCGACGGCGGCTGAGGCGATGTGGTCGCGGCGGAGTAGTGGAGCTAGATTCGCCTTGTCACGGCGAACTTGTCGACGGTGGTGGTTGGTGGTGAAGGTTGCTGTGGAGGCTGCATCGAGTCTCGCCGGAGTTAGGGTTTTGGTCTAGGTTTGTCGGGAAAGAAAGGGGGGTTAGGGCGGTCGTAGGGTTGTGCTAGGGATAGGGTTTAGGACGGGGGGGTCGTTTATAGGGGCTTAGGTCGGTTGGGGGCGTCGAGCTGGCCGGAGAAGGCAGAAAATATCGGGGTCGTTGTCGGCGTGGCGGTCGTCGGGGGTGGGTAGAATTAGGATTTACACTGGGGTCCCTAGAGTTTAGGTAATTGCAAATAGATCCCTAAGGTGGCTGAATGCAAATAATAATTTGCATCCCGCATTTAAAATAAATAACTAATTGCAAACTGACTTCTAAAGAATTCAATAAATTGCAGATTGATATAAAAATAATTCTAAATATTACAAAATGATGTTAAAACATTTTAATTAATTACAAAATGGTATTTTAGTATTTAAAACTCATTTAAAAATCATTTAAAAATTCTAGAAAAATTTCTAAAAATCCTAATAAATTATTTTAATGCTAAACATGCCCTTAGAAATTAATTAACACTACTTAAATCAAAATTGAAAATTAGGGGCTGACAAGTCTTCCCTCCTTGAAAAATTTTGTCTTCGAAATTCACAAGGATTGAAGACCCTACAATCTCTAACATAGCAAATGACTAAGGCTACGATCGAAACTAACCTCTAAGGAATCAAGCGGGAATGGGTGGTTCCCTCGCAGCGGTTGGATCGAACAAGTAAGGGTATCTCTCCCTCATGTCCGACTCCCTCTCCCAAGTAGATTCACCCGGAGAGTGACGGCTCCAAGCTACTCGTACTAAGGGTATAGCCTTGTTTCTTAGCCTCTTCTCCCTCATGTCTAATATCTCCACTGGTTGCTCAGAAACTGTAAGGCTCGGTCCGATCTCCAACTCTGAATGATCTAGCACATGGCTGGGGTCTGGAACATATCTCCTCAGCTGAGATACGTGAAAGACATCGTGAACTTCTGCTAGGTTGGGTGGAAGTGCAACCCTGTAAGCTACCTCTCTGATCCTGCCAAGTATCTCGAACGGCCCGATGTATCTGGGGCTCAGCTTCCCTCCTCGTCCGAACCGGATCGTCGCTCTAGTAGGTGATATCTTCACTAGCACCATATCACCGTCTGCGAACTCCATCGGTCTCCGACTAGCATCAGCCCAGTATTTTTTCCTGTCCTGAGCTACTCTGAGCTTGTCTCTAATCATCCCGACCTTCTCTGCTGCATCCGTGATCATCTCTGGCCCAAGCATAACTCTGTCTCCGACATCGTCCCAAAAGAGCGGTGTACGGTATCGTCGTCCATATAGCGCCTCGAAAGGAGACATACCGATACTGCATTGGTAGCTGTTGTTATATGAAAACTCTACCAAGTGCAGATGGCTCTTCCATGATCCTCCAAAGTCCAGTACGCAGGTCCTCAGCATATCCTCCAGTGTCTGTATCGTCCTCTCGGACTGCCCATCTGTCTGCGGGTGGTATGCCGTACTGAACTTGAGCCTACTGTCTAACTCCTCCTGTAAGCTCCTCCAGTAGTGGGACGTAAATCTGCTGTCTATGTTGGACACGATGCTCACGGGTACTCCGTACAAGCGAACTATCTGCTGCATGTATGGCTCTGCCAACTTCTCGATGGAAATCTCCACCTTGAAGGGTATGAAGTGCGCACACTTCGTCAGCCTGTCCACGATGACCCAAATGGCATCCTTTCCTCCTTGGGAACGAGGAAGTCCTGAGACGAAGTCCATCGTAATGTGTTCCCACTTCCACTCGGGAATGGGTAACGGCTGCAACAAACCAGCTGGCCTCTGGCGCTCTGCCTTGACCTGCTGGCAAACTAGGCATCTCGAGATGAAACGTGATACATCCCTCTTCATCCCGTGCCACCAAAGATGTTCCCGCAAGTCACGATACATCTTGTTAGCACCAGGATGAATAGAATATCTCGATCGGTGCGCCTCCTGCAAGACTGCCTCTACCAGCTCTTCCTTCGGCACGCACAATCAGCTGCCATGCCTCAAGGATCCATCCTCTGCTACAGTGAAGTCGTCCAGCAATCCAGCTAAAGCCTGGGCTCGAAGTCTGTGAAGGATCTCATTTGTAGACTGTGCCTCCCGGATCTGCTCCATCAAACCTGACTGAATGTCAAGCGCCATCATCTGTATCACTGATCCTGGTCGAACTAGCTCGATACCGAGCTTCTCCAGATCTTCCATCAAATGCCGATCTATCATCAGATACCATGCCATCGGATGCCTACAAAATGCATCCGCCACCACATTTGCCTTCCCGGGGTGATACTGTAAGTCGATGTCGAAGTCTTTCATCAACTCCAACCATCGTCTTTGCCTCATGTTCAGCTCTTTCTGCGTGAACACATACTTCAAGCTCTTGTGGTTAGTAAAGATTTCCACACGCTCTCCGTATAAGTAATGTTTCCATAACTTGAGTGCAAAGATCACCGCAGCTAACTCTAGGTCATGGGTAGGATAATTCTGCTCATGAGTCTGCAATTGCCTTGATGCATAAGCAATCACTTTCCCATGCTGCTGTAGGACACATCCTAGCCCCTTTTCAGAAGCAATGCGGTAAATGGTGAAACCTCCAGATCCTGAAGGTAATGTCAGAACTGGAGCGGTCGTCAGCCTCCTCTTCAGCTCCTCAAATGCTGCCTGGCAGTCCTCTGACCAAATGTACTCTACGTCCTTCCGTGTCAGCTTCGTCATGGGTTCAGCTATCCTAGCAAAGTCCTGGACGAACTTTCTATAATAGCCTGCTAAACCCAGAAAGCTCCTGATTTTTGAAACTGACGTCGGAGCCTTCTACGTCTCGACTGCAGCAATCTTTCTGGGATCCACCGAGATTCCCTCTCCAGTAACTACATGGCCGAGAAACTCCACTCGGTCTAAAAGAACTCGCACTTCGATAATTTGGAAAACAACCTCTCCTGCCTCAGAATTCCCAAAACTGTCCGCAAGTGCTCTACATGCTCCTCCGGCGTCTTCGAGTATATCAGGATGTCGTCGATGAATACTATGACAAACTTATCCAGATACTGGTGGAATGTCTTATTCATCAAATTCATAAAGACAGCTGGCACATTTGTGAGACCAAATGGCATCACCAGAAACTTGTACTATCCGTACTTCGTGTTGAATGTCGTCTTCTGGATGTCTGTTGCCCTGAACTTCACCTGGTGGTACCCGGATCTCAAGTCTATCCTGGAAAATACTTTCGCCCCACTCAACTGGTCGAACCTATCATCTATCTTGGGCAGATAATATTTGTTCTTGATGGTGATGGCATTCAGGACCCGGTAGTCAATACACAACCGAACTGTACCATCCTTCTTAGGCACAAAGAGCACTGGCGCTCCCCATGGAGAAGCACTAGATCGAATGAAACCCTTTTTCAACAGGTCATCAATCTGCTCTTTCATCTTTACGGCCTCCTTGGGATTCACTCTATAGCAAACCTGGGATACTGGTGATGAACCCGGGTACTAAATCTATAGTGAACTCCACATCTCTGTCAGGCAGAAGTCCTGAAAGATCCTCTGGGAACACATCCATAAACTCCCTAATGATAGGGTGTGGCGGTGCTACGTACCCAACTGTCGCACAACAGTTCGGCTCTAGGCTGATCTCCGGTCCTGTCCTCCTAACACTGAATGGTGCTGTGCCTGGGGGACTGAACAGAATACTACCCTCATGATAGTCTATAGCTGCATGGGCATAGCTAAGCCAGTCCATCCCCAATATGATATCATAACCGGAGAGTGGCTTCACAAAGAATCGTCTCTCAAACTCTCTCCTAGCTATGGTAATAGAGCATCTATAGCTAGATCTAATAGGCACTGGTCCTCCTCCCATCATTACTCTACTAATCTCCGCAGTAGGTGTAGCTACTAAGTGGTGTTCATGCATAAACTCTAATGACAGGAAGCTATGAGATGCACCAGAATCAAACAAGCATAGATGTAGTGCCCCGAAATTTGTGATACGTATTTTATACGTGTTCGTATTTCTGACCCGTAATTTTCTCTTTTTTTTGATTAGTTAGTTATGGTTTATTTTCATATTCAGCATTGTGGTTTAAATATGATTTATTGTTCATGGATTTATTTTGATTAAGTGGAGCTTGGTTTTATTCGGATGAGAGAAGGATTGGGTTGGTTCGGCTTGGCTTGGGTTACTTGGTTCATCATGAACTAAGGTGAACCCCTACCTACCACCACCATCCCCATTTATTAACCCCATCCTCTTCTCTCTCCTCATTCATTCTTCTTCTTCCTCATCGTTGCTCTCCACCTACCAAGAGGTTTAGGCAAGTATAACTTGCTTCTTGAGGGATCTTGATTTTTATTGTTCTATTCTTTTATTTACATGATTATAAACCTCTTTAGAACTTGGAGTTTTTAATTTTGATGGATAGATTCTTCTAGATCTATATTTTAACCTTGAGTTCATAGAGTTTTCTTGGTTTTGATCTACTAAACTTGTTATTTTCGAAAACTAATAGTTCCATGAGCAAGAGCACGAAATTTCGTGTGAATTTGGTTTTTGATTCACCTCATTTCGAGGTTAAAATGAAGTTTTTTATGGCCAAAACAAGTTTTCTGAATTTTCATGTCGGCTGAAGGATCTGATTCTGGCGTAAAATGAAAAATTACGCAGGGAGCAGCGTAAAATCAGATTTTACGCAGGAAGGCTTGCGTAAAATGAAATTTTACGCAGGGAATTGCGTAAATTATGCTGGATTGTATCCAGAATGTAATATTTTACGCAGGGAACCCTGGAATTGCGTAAATTACGCTGGATTGTATCCAGAATGTAATATTTTACGTAGAGAACCCTGGAATTGCGTAAATTATGCTGGATTGTATCCAGAATGTAATATTTTATGCAGGGAACCCTGGAATTGCGTATATTACGCTGGATTGTATCCAGAATGTGAAATTTTACGCTGGAAACCCTCCCCTTTTACATATTTTACGCAGAATTGAATTGTTTGGCTTAAAAAGTGCATAGAATGACTGTTTTGCCAAATTAAGCTATTTTCTAGCCATAATTTCGAAAAACTTAAAACATGAAAGTTTTAGATCTTTGTCTTACCTTTCCGAATATCTCTGGAGCACCTTAAATTGAGTTCGTATATGGAAGTTATGCCCCGTCTCCCTGAGCCGCATGATTCCTCCACAACTCTTGCACCCTGTTTATATTTAGTTATTGCATACACGCTTATACCAGGTTAAATGTTAATTTTTAAATAATGACATGACATGATAGTGACCCGTCGTGGCGCACTCTTGACATTAAATTTGACATGATATATATCTCGAATGCTGTTGCGACGGCTAACATGTCATGGCAGAATTGAATGGCCTGGACACCGTGGGTGATTTGTGTTTGTACAAATGAACCGATAATGTTTGCATCATGTATAGGACAGGGATCCCTGATTACCACGGTCAGGGATACCTATAGTAATTGACTAAGGCTAATAAACTAGAATAATTCAGTAGACATGAAGAGATTCCCAGCTACAGGCAATCCCGTTATCTGGGCGCGTTAGTGGACTTGTAGCCTGCCGATGAGTAGGGCACATTTCCAGCACACCGTTGCGTGTTGCATTCTTCGAACGGATAATTCAGCCAGGATAACTGGATGGTCTGCAGGGCTTGTGGCTGTTGGGATAGTCTCATTGCATCTTGCTAGTAACTAGGCCTGTGATAACCTTAGATAGTTAAAAGTATCAAGCCGTACTCTTGATTGGCCGTGATTGATTGGATGGAGTTTATCCCAGCTTAGTCTTGTCCCGATCCTGTACAAGATTGTGACACGACATGATTATTGTGCTTGCCTTAACAATAACGATC
The DNA here is from genome assembly GCA_029216955.1 of Iris pallida. Classification (NCBI taxonomy): domain Eukaryota; kingdom Viridiplantae; phylum Streptophyta; class Magnoliopsida; order Asparagales; family Iridaceae; genus Iris; species Iris pallida. Next base: position 3,669 of record JANAVB010031808.1, on the reverse strand, counting down.
GGGGGTCCAGTTCTGTTCAGGCGAAGGGTTACAACCCCGGTCCTTGTTTGGTTTAAGGGTTGTAACCTGGCTCCCGGAGCAGTTCTGTGTCCTCTCTTCGTTATTGTCTTATTGCAACCCCATGTCACGCTCGTCATGTTTTATGTTACTTCAACGACATGATTAATTATTTATATTGGCTTTATCAATAAAGATCAGGGGTCCAGTTCTGTTCAGGCGAAGGGTTACAACCCCGATCCTTGTTTGGTTTAAGGGTTGTAACCTGGCTTCCGGAGCAGTTATGAGTCCTCTCTTCATTTATTGTCTTGTTACCTTACCAATAGTATTTGAGACGGATTTCTATTCAGGTGAAGGGCTGCAACCTCGGTCCTTGTTTGGTTTAAGGGTTGCAGTCTGGCTGCTTGAATGGATTCTTCGTACTCGATTTATTATTGTTATCTCTATTATTATTATCAGTTTCTTTATAAGCTTTCTTTAATTATTCACTTGTGATATGCTGGTTTTAGTTCCTAAGTGAAGCCTCCTTGTGGCACTTGCTCTTTCTGGGGTCTGACCCAGCTGGTTTTGTATGGCCAGATACCAGAGCAGCTGCAAAGGATCTATCTGCTTTTCGGCCAGATGGTGACCACTAGAGGAAATCCTGACAACGAGTGGGTTTCTTTTGTCCTCCCACTGTAATTATACATTATTCTTTTGAGGCGTTTAGCCGACGAGCACGTGTTAGCTCGATTGTACCTTTACTTATTGTCTGCCTACGGGCTATAACATGATTGACAGATCCTAGGGTTGATCATGTATGACTGAACTCTTGCTAGTCCTTACATTTTGTACGACTAGCTTCATGATCATCTGGATATGTAATGTTTGGGACGCCTTACAATTGTATATTTGGTGGTCTGATATCTTGTAACTATTACTAGTTGGTTGAGATTGAGGACAATAGGATAATTTATGACCTTAAGAGACTGATGGCTTGTAGATAAACCCTCACATATCTAGACAGCCGTGACCGTATAGCGGTGTGGATTCCATTCCGTTATACGTAGCTGGCTATGTCTGCCCCCGCTCTCCAGTATTCTGGTTCTGGGGCGTGACATGGTTTAAGTGGTGGCCCATGCAGGTCTTGTCAATCAAGAAATGTGAGGGTTTACCGGATAGATATCTCAATCTGTACTCGTCTTTGATCTCCCCTCGTATCTTCTTATCTTCTTGGATTCCTGACTTGATAACATGCTTGCATTATTGTTCTATCCTGGTCCTTCCTTAATATTCCCGATGTCATTGCTTCAGTGGCATCATTCCTGTTGATCAGCCAGAAGGAGTTCGACCGGCAGACCAACAACAGCAAGAAGATCAAGATCAGTCCTCAGCAGCCACCTCCCGAGCCATGCCTTCTGGAGAACCAGAGCCCCCAGTCCAGCCAGTTCAGCCAGCAGGGCCAGAGGATGGGGTCTTGATAGGGCTCATCCGTGAGTTGCTTGCGTCTCAGGACCGTCGAGGTGATGCCTTGCAGCAAGTAGTACAAGATGCTATGAGCGAAAGGTCCTCGAGGGAACAATGCGGTCAACAATTTTAAGCGCCTGAACCCTCCCTTCTTCGACGGCAGCGAGGATGCTATTGCTGCAGATGCCTGGCTACAGGACATTGAAGTTATCTTGGAGGCAGCCAGGACCCCCGAAGCAGAGAAGGTGGCTGTGGTGCGCCTGCAGTTACTAGATCTAGCCCGCAGCTGGTGGGCTATGCAAGCAGCGAGTTTGGATACGCCTGTCATGTGGGCGGTATTCAGTGATATGTTTCAGACCAAGTACTTCGACGCAGTGGCTAGATATGACCTGCAGACCAGGTTTAGTAATCTCAGGCAGATGAGCAGGACGGTCGACAGATATGCGGCCGAGTTTTCAAGGTTGAGTCGGTTTGCTCCCACCTTGGTGGCAACCGAGCTAGACAGAGCACAGCGATTTCAGCAGGGGCTCCACTTGGAGATCATATTGGCAGTAGAGCAGTTCGAGCACAGAACTTTTGATGTCGTCTTGCGAGCAGCGAGGAGGAACGAGTACACTTCCCGAAGGATAGCGGACCGGACCGGAGGTCGGAAGCGGTCTCACGACCAGATGAACCAATCCTCAGCACCGGCCCCAGCAGCTAGGGCCCTGACCATTGGAGGTACAAGGACAGATTCGGTTACCTCCTTACAGCATTCTGCCCCGACCTATCCCCAACAGCAGAAGCAGAAACGGCCTTTCGTAACCGGTTGTTCTCATTGTGGAAGCCCGGGCATGTTGTTACTGAGTGCCGCAGAGCACAAGGATTGTGCTTGGTTTGTGGTTCGCCGGACCACATGATAGGGTCTTGCCCGTTCAGAAACAGATCATTATCGACAGTAACTAGTCCTTCGGTTATGGGACCAGCACCAGCACCAGAACCAGCTCCAGTTCACCAACCACAGCAGCTTCCGTTCCCAGGTCCATTGCCGTCTCAGGCCCAGGCCTTCCAGCAACAGAGGCCTCAGCATTTTGCCCTAGCCCAGGCCCAGATCCAGAATCGGCAGAGAAGTATCTGTGTCTTATTGTCTTACTTTTGACCGTCGTTATGCGGGATACATGTCATGTTTCATGTTTCCTAATTACAACGGTATATCCCGGGCCCGAGCCATGTCCTAGATCATTCGAAAACGGTTATTGGTACCAACCTTTTCGTATGAGGAGAGGCCCGTGTCCCTGTTTGACCAAAGAGAGAGACCTCGAGCACAAGACTATCAGTTTAGTTCGTGTTGCTTGAGTTCATCATCCTTGGAGAGTCAAACGTGGGCGTGTGAGGATGATATCCGATCACGTTATCCCAATCGGTTTGGCTCGTGAGGTGTAATCTTCCTTATGCCTTGTACTTCGACTCCTTGCTTGCATGTATGATTGTATGATTGATTGGTAGCGTAGATTGCTTGCGATAGTATAGCTGTCCCGACATCTCTAGCCTCTTGATTAAATTCCGAGGACGGAATTCTTTTAAGGTGGGTAGGATGTAGTGCCCCGAAATTCGTGATACGTATTTTATACGTGTTCGTATTTCTGACCCGTAATTTTCTCTTTTCTTTGATTAGTTAGTTATGGTTTATTTTCATATTTAGCATTGTGGTTTAAATATCATTTATTGTTCATGGATTTTTTGATTAAGTGGAGCTTGGTTTTATTCGGATGAGAGAAGGATTGGGTTGGTTCGGCTTGGCTTGGGTTACTTGGTTCATCATGAACCAAGGTGAACCCCTACCTACCACCACCATCCCCATTTATTAACCCCCACCCTCTTTCTCTCTCCTCATTCATTCTTCTTCTTCCTCATCGTTGCTCTCCACCTACCAAGAGGTTTAGGCAAGTGTAACTTGCTTCTTGAGGGATCTTGATTTTTATTGTTCTATTCTTTTATTTACATGATTATAAACCTCTTTAGAACTTGGAGTTTTTAATTTTGATGGATAGATTCTTCTAGATCTATATTTTAACCTTGAGTTCATGGAGTTTTCTTGGTTTTGATCTACTAAAACTTGTTATTTTCGAAAACTAATAGTTCCATGAGCAAGACAACAAATTTCGTGTGAATTTGGTTTTTGATTCACCTCATTTCGAGTTAAAATGAAGTTTTTATGGCTAAAACAAGTTTTTGAATTTTTCGGCT